>JAOCPS010779633.1:0-10266 GCA_025505425.1 Graphium colonna
AAATAATTCTAATCCAATTATTAAAAAACAATAACACTTCATGAAACATAACAGTAAGTCACTTAATTAAATAGCAGCCTTTTGATCAATTCGAATTCCGTTTCTTGAATAGCAGCCCTCGCGACAGTGGCTTTGTGAGCCGGTGCGTTGTCTTGGTAAAAAAACGTGGAGTCGTTATAGCTCAGGGTACAGGCGCGCCTTTAACTCTGTTCACTCGAGGTGAACCTGAGTTCAAATTCCCGGTGGTGGCGCCAATGAAATTGTTACTTTTTAAATTGCAATTTAAAGTGTTGATTTATTACGTGCTCTACACAGAAGGAAATCGTGAGGAAATCTGCATATCTAAGAAATAACATTTCTTAGATATGTGAAGTCTACCAATCCGCACTGGGGCTTATGCTTTACACCCTCAGTCCAGAGGAGGCCTTTGCCCACCAACTTGAGAAAATGAGATTGTCTGTTCGTCCATTTATTATACTTCCATGTCCTAAGAAAAATACAGGTAAAACTAAACATAATAAATATTGTAAACACGCAATTCAACGGACGGTTACTGTTGCCCAGATTTATAAAATACTTTTATTTTTAGTTCCACTTATTTCAGATAAAAGACAAGTGATTAGAAGAAGTCTGAAAAAATTTAGATAATATCACTAGAAAAAGTTTATTTTTAAAGAAAATTACAAAAACCGACTTCAAACGTCTTAAAAGTGTACTTTCAAAGCATATTTTCTTCGTTATTTTGATTTAAAAAAAAAGTACTAATTCGATTTTTAAAATCGTTTCATTTCATCAATTTTTAAAAATGACGGAGATATCCACGAACGTACATAATAAAATATATAAACATTCGAATTGAGAACCTTCCTCCTTTTTTGAACTCTGTCAATAAATATTGTAAACACATCACCAAAGGACACAAGGTATCTTTCATCCAGATAAACTTATTGTCGCCCGGAGACAAAAAACTTCTGTTTTTACTCCCATCTATTACAGATAAAAGACAAGTCATCAAAAAAGGTCTGGAAAAGTCCAGCTTATATCATTATAGCATTTAACAATATTCATAATCATTTAATTGTTTTGATAATGTTGTTCAATTCAGTCAGAAAATTTTGAACAATGTTATCAAATTTAAACAATTTAAATAATGTATCAAAAATAGACAGATTCAACTTTATATTAATAGTCATGTTAAAATTTTCATGACATAGAATAAAAAATACATAATAAAGTTATAAAGTAGCAACTATAGAACGCGCGCTCGATAAGCCAACGTTTGAAGCGATTTTTGAAAATATTTCTATACTGTCTCAATGATATGATTTATAAGCTTATTGTATTTTAGTATATCTGTATCTTTGTATCTTAATAAATATACTTGACTTAAGTATTTTGCCGTTAAGATAAGCTGAACTGTAAGCAGGGCTATAAAAATCCCATACAGCCCAGTGTACGTATAGCCTTACAGCTAAAACCCACCCTTGCGGTATGCGGTATTAGGGGAGCGGCTTCGTCCCCACGCGGTCCTAGGCGTGTCCTGCGGCAAATAGACAAATTATCATTTCACTAGCAATGTGGCGATCATCGGAGGAGCAAGTGTTGTATATGAGCCCCCTTAAAAAGTTTTGAACAAGCAATTGTGTATTCCTGGACCGCTTTTACCGCGTAAGTTTATGTAAACATGTTCGGTTGTCGAGTGTTGTCAGAGTCAGTTTACGTCTTGTGGTGCATCTATGGTAATGTGACAAAGTTGAAGAGTTTGTTTGATTGAACACACTTATCTCAGGAACTATAGTTTTTATTAAAAGAACATACTTTCGGACCGATTTTAATTAAATTATATGGGTCAACCTCTACCTTTCAAATGAAAAATTATTTTTTTACAAGTTTATTTTCACAGAAAATAATAATACAAAAACCATCTTCAAACGCCTTAAGAGTGTACTTTCGAAACATATATTCTCCGTTATTTTGATTTTAAAAACAACTGATCCGATTATTAAAAAAAATGGACCAATTTGGATGAATACCCTTCAAATAAATAAATTGAATTTAAAAAAAAGTTCATAACTGGCTGAGATATAGGTGAATATTCCTATATTTTGTTATTTTCATTTAAAAACCAAACTACTGATCCATTTTTTTTTAACTTATAAAGGCCCGTTACAGAAGAACACCTTATCAGATAAACAATAATTTTAAACATGGTTCATAAATGATGGAGATTCGCGCAGATATAAATAAAATAAATTGTGTTATTTTGATTAAAAAAACAAACTAACTTATCGTTTTCTTTTGAGTTTACGGAACTATTTCGAAAGAATACCCCATGTGCCAAAAAAAAAGTCTATATCGATTCATAAATGACGGAGATATGGGAGAATGTACATAAAAAATAGAAACATCGGAATTGAAAACCTTCCTCCTTTTTTGATGTCGGTTAAATATCTACACTTGAATTTAAGTACTAAAGATTTCAGACGTTAATGTTGAACTATAAACAATATGTAAAATAAGGGTATCATCATATTTATATAAGAAGTTAATGATAATTCGTGAATAAAGATGCTCCTAGCTCTAAACATCCATCGCCGCGTTATATTTCTGAGCAACACTAAATGTACGTAACAAAACATGTACTAAGAAACCAAAACTAGAGCCCAGGAGCTAATAAAACTAGGCTATCGCTAACTCTAATCCCTTTGTAGGATTATGGTTTGTGGATACTTCGTAAGTAATCTTATGCGAGTGCTTTGCGACTATTATATAAGGTTACCATTTAAAATAAATTATGTTTAGCCTATTTTGTTCATAAGTGAGGTGGTTCAATGGCATAACATCTTTTCACATCGCGCTCACCCGGAGAAGTATCACCGCCCTTTATAAAAAATAAAAAAGTTTTTAGAATAGGTTCATTGGAGAGGATAGGTCCGCCCATCCTATTCAATAAACCTGTTCTTTCCAATTTCCCAGGTTGATAATGCATTCGTGACTCGTCGGATGTTGCGTGTGCATATGGACGATGTATTCAACAGTTTAAGGATATCACGTAATATGGTAAATCTGGCGGCTAAAATGATAACAATTCGCATGAAAACGTGAACGTACCTTTATAAAGTCGGCATAAAATAAAGTATGCACGACTTTTAGGGATGCCGGATGACCATGTCGAATCCTTAATTCCTTAATTCCGACTTGTCCTATCCAATAAACCTATTATATCCAATTTCCCGGGTTGACAACGCACTTGCAACTCTCCGGATGTTGGGTATGTTCATGGGCGACGGGATCGCTTTCTTTTTTATTGAAAGTAAAATAAACGAGCAGACGGTTCACCTGATGGTAAGCGATCCCGTCGCCGAAAGACACACGCAAAATCCGAGGAGTTGTGAGTACGTTGTCAACCTGGGAAATTGGATAGAATAGATTTATTGGATAGGATCGGGTCGGGATTAAGGAGTTGGAGGGGAAAGGAGTGGGAAAAGAACAGGGTAGACATGGCCATCCGGCATCCCCGAAAGTTATGCATAGTTTATTTTATGCCGACTTTATAAAGGGCTTCTTCGTTTACATTCTAAAGTATGTTAATTAGCGTGGGCTTTGCCTTTGGCAGATTATATCAAAAACCTTACGTAAGATATATTTATCGCTTTTTATTTAGTACATAATCTTTACCTATGACACAAAAATTAAAGTGTGTTATAACACGGAGCCTCTGCACTATTCAAACCATCGCCGTTTAATTTCTCGTATATGATATCAGCAGACATAAGTACGGAGTAGGCTACAGGAATGGTCAACAAAATCTGATACCCAAAAAAATTGTTAGCAAAATCTACACTAAAGTGACCAAAGCCTCTGAAAATATAATAAATAATAAACAATAAATAAAAAAGTCCTCCTGGCCGAACTGTAACGGATAGGAGGACTAGAGTTGCCGCGAATAGTGATTTGGCCGAATACCGAATATTCGGCAACGCTGTCGGCCGAAGCGCCGAATATTCGGCATATGATACGTGCTTGTCGATCGCGTAGGTAAACAAGAATAATGCATGTCGCAACCTGTTTTCCTCGTTGTGGCAGCGCGGGCGGATATTTTGAATGTTTTTAGTTGCGAGTAAATTATGTAACGGGACGCTTTGTCAGAAGATCTTTTTCAATTGTTTGTTCGTCAAAATATTTATAAAATTTCTTCGATTATCAAAAAATCGCCAATATGGGAATTTTATGAGATTTGTAGTGAAAATAATAAACTGGCTGAGTGTTTGTTGTGTAGCAGCAAGATCCCAAAAGGCAGAGAAGGAAAGAAAGCAAGTAAGTAAAACTTTAAATTCATTTAATAGGTTGGTATGACTTCAATTTTTTTACTTGTAGATACTTACGTACAAGTAATAGAAATTTAAAATATTAGGTAATAAGTAGGTTAATCGTAATTAATAAATTAGGTAAGGTAATTAATATCTAGAAAATATAAATTGGATTAATTAATTACGATTTAGTTAGCTTATTATATTGTAGGTTTTTTTTTCTAATTACGACTTTGGGCTGTCATTCGTAAAACTAATTAATTATGCGTTTAAAACTTTTAATTGAATACTAAGCCATCTTTAACTTAAGTTTCGTTTTATAGTGAATAGAAAATATTAGTGCATAACTCCGTTAATTGTAATTCAATGCAGTATTTTTTTTGTTACCGCTACAACTTCCTTAAGAAATCATCTTAGAACCAAACATGCTGAGCAATACGCTACATTAACAGCTGATGTTCCCTTAACGAGTGGTAGCAATAAGAGCGGTACTTCTACTTCCAGTGATTCCAAGATAACAGCAGTACCTGAAACATCCAGATCAAGAGAACGACAGCTAACCTCGAAGGCAACATCTGAAAGAAAATTGCTCTGGGACATTAATGATCCGAAATCAATAAAATATCATTACTTGATTGGAGAAATGATTACTTTAGACAATGAACCATTATCACTTGTAAAACGAGTCGGCTTTCAGAGGCTTATGGCAAACGCTGTGCCCCATTATAGAGTACCTGGTCGCACTTACATGACTGAGAAAATTGTTCCTGATATATACAACAGAATTTGGTCTAAAATAAAAGCCAGTATTTCGCAGGCTTCAGCAGTATCAGTGATATCTGATATATGGACATGCCAGCACAATAACGAGAGTTTTTTGAGCTTCACTGCGCACTGGATATCTCCAGAGTTCATTCTGGAACATGGCGTTTTAGCTATGAAACCATTTCCCGGCTCACATTCTGCTACCAATATTGCAAAAGAACTCAATGCTATTACAGAAAGATGGAATATTCCTCAATGCAAGATCCATTTACTTGTCCATGACAGTGGGGCAAATATGATAAAAGGTGTTCGAGATGCAGGATATGATTCAGGCAGGTGCTTTATTCATTTATTGCAACGAGCTATAGAGGAGTCGCTAAAATCTCAAGCAGAAGTACTACAGATGGTAGCTGCTGCGAGACGAATTGTTAACCATTTTAACCATTCTGGCTTAGCAGAGCAGAAACTTAAATCCATCCAACAAGAACTTAACTTGCCAAATCACCAACTAGTACAGGATGTGAGCACACGTTGGAATTCTGCCTATTATTTAATGGAGCGATTACTAGAAGAAAAGCGAGCCGTTTCCTTGTACATAAAAGATCATGAAACTTTAAAAAATCTAACGCATGCTCAATGGGAACTAATGGAACAATGTATCAAACATCTCAAACCATTCGAAGAGATAACAGAAATAACCAGTTCAGGTATCTCCTGCATCTCTGAAGTGATTCCACATGCAGTTACTTTATTAAAATATTCGGGAATAGCAGAGACAGTTGAGTGAGTACCAAATTTAGTGACAATGAGGTCTTCACTGCAAGCTGAGCTTGAAAAGCGATTGAACTTTGACGAAAACAAAAAATATCTGGTTACTACTTTTCTTATCCGCGCTTTAAAATAAGTTTCCTAGGATTGGTTTAAGCAGAAAGAGCAAGACAAAAAATCATTCTAGAAGCTCTAAAAAAAAGGTTGTAATGAAACTAGTAGTACCGATGACGATTCTTCTCCAATTCGTAAGAAAAGAAACTTGAATAAAAATGATGAGACTATGGAAATACATGATAGTTTCTGGAGCTGTTTTGAAGAAGTCGCTACAGATAATATGCGAAGTGGTAATGATGAGGAGAACGTGCAGAAGAATGATGAAAGCAGTTCGCCTAGATCGGAAGGCTGATCCTTACAAGTGGTGGTCAGCAAACGAAAAGCAATACCCAAACCTGTAACCAAAATTTACTAAAGTTTATCTTTCTTCTCCTGGGAGTAGCGTGTACAGTGAGAGGTTATTCTCTGAAGCTGGTATCATTTACGACGAAAAGCGTAATCGTTTGCTATCAACAAATGCTGAAAAGCTTGGTTTTATTCATCACAACTTGCCACTGATCAATTTTACTTACCAGTATTGTAATTTTGTAATAAATGCATATAATTTCTTGAGTGATATAACGTGTCTTTTTATTATTTTGGTATTCGGTATTCGGCCGAATACCGCTTACTATTCCGCCGAATACAGAATACTTAAAAAACTGGCCGAATAGGCCGAATACCGAATAGGGGCCGAATATTCGCGGCACCTCTAGTCCCGACTGCCAGTCTACTCCGTGATTAAAGACATTATAGTGTACACGCAAACACAGTAGCACCCTCTGTTGCTTTACTCTCGTAGCCCGATGAGACGGATATCCGACATGACCGCAGAGAGATCATGCGCAGGGCCGACTTTACATGCCCATCCGACGCATGGATCGTCTTACTTTTAGAGTAATCAGGTGATCAACCCGTTTTACCTTAATTCAACCAAGAAACAAAATAAATCATTGTCTTCCCGCGGGATTTGAACCCTCGACCTCCAGTTTGTAAATCGAGACCCTATGCCACTACGGGGGGGCTACGGGGGCGGTTAGATAATGAAATAATGTATATTACATTATACAAAGTCTAGAATGATTATTTAAAGAGAAAACGATGCTGGCATTGTTATGAACGCGTATCCACTCAACTTAACCTGCAAACGAAGAACAATATAAGTTAGAAATGGCGCTCTCTTGGCACCAGAGGCTGCCTGACAATGTGCCAGCGTTCAAACCTTAAAGGCTCTTCTACTTGGCAAAAGAATGACACTCACGATACGTCCAATGATCCAAATGGAAATATACAATTCCAAAAACTGCCTGTGAGCGTGCAAAACAGAAACTGTTTTTATGGGCTTCCGGTTCGCCCAATTTCCAAAATGCCACGCTTCAGACTACACAAAGCGTATATATGATAAAGGAATATCTAAAATCTAACCATTGATATACCAAAAAAATTAGACAATCTCGAACAAGTTTATTTTCACTGAAAATTACAAAAACCGACTTCAAACGCCTTAAAAGTGTACATTTAGAGAGATATCTTTTTCGTTATTTTGATTTAAAAAACTAACTACACAACCCGATTTTGCTAAAAAATTGAAGGAGGAGGATAGGATATTTTCTTAAACATTGAGCCGCGTACATTACAGTACACTCGATTTCAAAAACTAACTATAATAATAATTCTCTTTAAATAATTCCAATGTTCATATTTATTTACGATGCCGGAACGAGGAAATAATACACTACAAGATATATCATACAGTCCTCACACTAGGCCTAACCTGTATCGTAAGAACTACGTCGAGAGGTTGCCATTAACATTTTTTGGGTGGCCAATATAAAGAAACACTTACATATAACAAAAATAAATAAAACGATTAAAATAAAGGGATTAGGGTAACATTAAAATACCTGTCTTTTCAAATGATAAATTAATTTTGAATTAAGTTTATAACTTGTGTAGAAATCCGTTTACATAGAAAAAAAACGACATGCAGTTGAATTAAGAACCTTCTCCTTTTTTGATGTCGGTTGATACTAGACCATAGCTCGAAGCTACAATTTCCAATCGCAATGCGTTTGGTGCATTTGAAAGCGCATGTCGGTAGCCCGTGCGAGGAAATCGATAGAGCGGGCTCCGAACCTTCCGCAGATACCTTGCTCATTTCACCCTTTGCCAAAATTAGTGCCAAAAAGTGACATTGCCAAGAGATATGTCCTTGAGGGATTGTTTATTAATACATGAGATATCTCGATGAGTCAGATGTTTATTTTATTTTATATACAAATAAATTTCAAATTGCACATTGATCAAATGCCCTTCTAATATACAAAATAAAACTTGTTTAACTTATTTCTTATTCAGTATTAACTAATTTAATGTCAATAAGAAAATATCCTTTGAAATATTACATATTTATGTGTCATGTCAATATGACGTGTACAATTATTTTTTTTAATATTTTCAACCGACTTCGAAAACGGAGGTTCTCATTTAACTACATTATTTTTTTGTATGGATGTTTCCCGATTTCTTCGCAAGTTATGAAGTGATTTCCAAAATTATTTTTTTGTTTAAACAAACATAGTTGGTGGTAAACAAACGAGCTGGTGCCAAATAATTCTCATGAGAAATCGGTTCCCTTGTAGCGTTTGAAGTCAAGTTTCCTCACGATGTTTTCCTTCACCGCCGAGCACGTAGTAAATGAGCCGCTGAAATTGCAAGTTGAAAACTTACCATATCATTGGTGCCGGCACCGGGGATCGAATTCAGCAGGTTCGCCAGGAGTAAACAAAATTGAAGTCGAGCGCGGATACTGACCTACTGGTCATTCATGTTATTTATTCTTCTTCTTCTTTCTCTTAGCCTTTTCCCAAGTTACTTGGGGTCGGCTTCTAATCCACCAAAATATTACCTGAATTTCAGTTTTTACGCAGAGCGACTGGCATCCGACTTCCGCAACCCAAAGGGAAAAACTTAATTCAAAGGATGGATTAGTTGTCAGGATATTTGAAGGCGCTGACATTCTATAACGACTGCCAAAGATGTTCTTGGCAACCAGGACCGATTTTTTACATGCCCATCCGACGCATGTATCATCTTTATTATTAGGCAATCGGGTGAACAGCTCTCATTGCCCTAACCCAACCAAGAAACAACAACACAAAGTCGTTGTCTCCCGTGGGGCTCAAACCCGTGTCCTCCGATATGTAAAGCAAGCGCCCATACCACTAGGCTACGGAGGTGGTACAATTTTGGCCACATATGCCGACGGGACGAGGTAGCTATTGAGCGACTCGTGATCCAGGAAAAGGTTGAGGGTATTAGACCACGACGAAGGTCGCCCATGAGGTGGACTGACCAGATATAAGATGCAGTAATAGACTCATCATTAGTTTATGAATGCGCGGGCAAGGCTTGCCATCAACAACAGATAAATCTGTCATCTGCTTGGTTCTAATTTGTCACAAATAAAAATAAATAAAGAAGACATACGGCTGAACACCTGAAATGACGAACACGACCACTCTGTCAAGAGTGAAATCGATGAAGAAGATGAAGTTATTTTTTAGACTAATGTCGAACTGGCTGCATCACAAGAATTGTCTAATATAATCTTTTGTAAATAGCTATGGGAAATTATAAAACATTAACGTACTTTATATGTTATTATTCAGTTATTCAAGTAAATCAAACACTACTATCGTAAGCTAGTTATTTGCGGTTATCCTTATGTCATTAATTTATAATGAACAACAGTCTATTGGTGCAAATCCATGCACCGATTGTTTATTTTCCTTAAAATGAACGTACCGGCCGGTTCGTGTTATATCTACAATATACTTTAGAGACTTGGAACTTATTGAAGGCGCAAACTTTGTTGTATAAATTTAGCCATTACAAAATCAGTATAACATTAAGTATGCTCAACTTTTGATGTTGCTATTGGTCATTCCTAGGCTCTTATTTTCCCACTCCTCTCCACATTCTAATTATGTTCCTGATCCATCCTGTCCAATAAACATATTTTATTCGAAATCCCAGATCGACAACGCTAACGTTACTCTTCGAATGTTGTGTGTGTCCATGGGCGACGGGATCACTTAACTGAAATCTGTCATCTGCTCGTTTGCTGTTAGTCACATAAAAAGTAAATTAAGAAGCTATACGACTTAAAACATATTGTACCTAGATTCGCCTTTCAAGATGTGTACTAATCTAGATGGTTTTAGAGTATTCACTGTCTGACTAAAGTGCTCCTGACCGAAATTACGGCCACGGCGGCCAATCTAATCTGAGATTAGCCAACTGCGCAGGAGATATTATAGTGCAC
>JAOCPS010779744.1:0-10265 GCA_025505425.1 Graphium colonna
ACTTAATTTTTTGCTAATGTTGGATACCAATTGGCTGAAAACATAAAATTAAATATGCCTAACACCAATCAAAGTACTATACTGTCCATACACTCTCCTAACTCCTTGGCTTTTTTACCAGCTGATGATTTTGAAGTGATGTCGAATATAAACAACATGAAAAATTACTCTTCACCTAGATGGGATAACATACCAGCGAAGTTATTGAAACAGACCAAAAATACATTTGCTCTCATTATGGTTATAATATTTAAATTATTAAAGGCTTTTAAAGTATCAATATAAGGGACATTCATAAACGCTGCTTACTGTGACAATTTTCACGTTAAAATTTAAAACTTAAGTAAGGTACTTATTTCTTCCCATTTATTACTCTCAGTGGTTCCTAGGGAACTGTGGTTTGTTACGAAAATCGTTACGAGTTTAAAAAAAAACTGGCAAAGTGCGAGTCGGACTCGCGCATTGAGGGTTCCGTACAAACCTGTAGGTATATGAGTAAAAGTTATGGTATTTTTATTGTGTGTGTGTAAACCAAAGGGAAACATAAATCTCCATTCGAAAAGGTTACAATTGACAGGGAAAGCAAGCTATAAAACCCTAAATAACGTTTACATGAAGATCGTACTTGCGTATATCTCGAAAAAGTATAATTGAAACGACTTGTATCAATACATTTCTTCTTGATTCAAGAATGGTTTAGCTAAGAATATTACGTATTACGCTATGACTCTTAGGAGCTGGGTTGATAATCATAAGCCACTAAGGCCGTAGAGAACAGCTGGTAAGTGTTAAAAAATGTCACATTTTATTTTACCAGAAATACCGCAATCGTCGAAAATCACACTTCTCAATTCCCATAATTAAGAAAACACTTAAAATATTAAATGACTTCCTTATTGATTAAATGTATTTGTAATACACATTATATGTCATTATTGGTGTTTTAGATTCCTCCTTTATATATAATTTCAATTATATCTAATTCAACGGTCCATTTTTAATAAAATTTTCGTAACAACCTTTTTTTGATGGAAACAAAAAAGAAGTTTTGGTTTGATTAATATTATGATGATTAAATTTTTGAATGCATAACAAAGATTGAAATCACTTAAATAATCATATCAGTAATAAGTTATTTCTAATCATAATCTGAAGTTATTACTGTAAACAGATAAAAATGCGGATTTTTAATAAATCGTACTAGAAACTACGGCCGGTTAAAAAAGAGAACTTTGCAGGATTTTGTGTTTGTACAAAGGAAATGGCTATTTAGCCATATAAAAAGAATATCTTATGCCAGGGATGGAAAAATTATGAACACGGGCAATTAACTTCATTGCGGAAGGACGGAGTTTTTGTTTAGCAAACATATCAATCATAGAGAAAGGTAATGAGTGCCTTATATGCTTGAGGGAAACTTTAATCACTCAACCCTACAGTGTTTATTTAAACTTGATCATTTTGAAATGTATATCAACTAGACCCGTTTACGCATTGCTGTGGCAAAGGTATACGTTAAATTACTATGTAGTTAACTACTAATTACAGTAAAGTTATTATAAGCAAAGAGAAAAAATAGGTAAGATAAATCTTACGTTACGGACATTTTTGGAGGCTAGTTTACCCTCCGCAACGCCGCATAAGGAACTTAGTTCCTATAATTTAAACTGTTAAAATTTAATTGGATAAATAATAAATATTGTTTAAATTAACTAAAAGTAATTATTTTTCAGTTTTTATAAAATGTGTGTCACTTTTAAAAAAAAGTTAAAAATAATTACATATTTATATTATTGTGAAAAGCACTTGGGGCGCTTTGTGACATCTTTTTTGTATTTATATCGAGGTTTATCTTTGTCATATAATAAAAAAAACTTCCAATAAAAATATTGCTACTATAAATTTAGTTGTAAACTATCCTACCGATCAAGTTGGATCAAACTGCTCAAAGTGAGCAAAATTTGATTAAAATTGGCAAACAACATTATGCTAACATACGTAATTTTTATGTTAAGATAAAGCGATGAATCCTGTCCACTTAATAAAATCAATTAAATAATTAGTTAAAACTTGAAAGTCCTGATTTATGTTTGTTTAGTTCTAGGACCAGAATGAAAGGAAAACTTTCTAGTGTTCAGTGTACAAAGATAGGGATAGTGTACAAGATGGGAAAAATATGTTTTTATCTAATAATGTATATAATATACATATCATTAATAATTTTTTATTGCGAATTTATCTAGAATTTTCGGAAGAGATATTTCTGAAATTCCTTTAATGTATCACGCCAATAAAATCAAATAAATAATACCAAGCCAATACCTCGCGGCTTGAGGCGCAAGAAATATATTATTGTTCACTCGTCAGTAATTGTGTGTTACAGTAATCTTCAAACTTTCTTGCCTCAAATATGACGCTTGGTATAACCTCTGGGTTTGTCTGTCATTACGCGGAAATTTTTCGTCCTAGAAATTTTGCGTGTCAACCGCGAATCTAGTTCGGTTTGGATAAAACTTACTTTTAGAACCGGATACAGACAAAGAAGGTAATGAGAAGATACATGTTTCTAATGGGGAAATTGCATTTGAGTATACCTGTTAGGGATAAAATTTTAATAACTTCCAATGTCAAATATGTACATCAATGTAATTAAAAGAAGAATTAACAAAATCGTTTGGATACAGAACTGAATGAAAAACTGGTTGGCTTTTAAAAAGGTAGGAATCAGATGTAATCAGATGGTACGTGCGGCTAAATGCCGATATGTTCATAATAATGTTGATAACTGTTCGCCAGCTGATGTGTGAAAATTCATGAAATCTTTCGCCGGCAGTAAATTATCTGCTGTAATTTGTGGTCTTTTAGTATCCCCTCAGGACGTTTATATTCATTTCATCTCCGTCTCTAAAATAGACTCTACAATCCGGATCCAGACTTTAGCTTATGTAGCTGTCCTGAAAGTTCCACATGGTACAGATTTTCATTTCACTCATGTAAGTGAAGACGAAGTTAAGAAAACCACCTTTGCAATAAATTTAATGCTATGGAGTGTGAAGCAGATTTATGATAACCTATAATTGATTATTTGCTTCACGCTATGGCTCATATTATCAACTTTTCCCTAGAGACGGATCCCTTTGGAAAAAGTATTTGTCCGGCCTCTTCCTAAAATTTCTAATGCTGCTCTCCTCAACCACTTTCGTCCCATCTCAATTTTACCTTTTGCTGTCTAAAGTCTTGGACTCTTGTGTTTACAAGCAAGTCTTTAAATTTATATATGAAAATAACCTACTGAAATGTTACCAGTCTGGGTTTCATCCTGGACACAGCACCATAACTTCGTTGCTTAAAATACATAAGGCTTGGAATAGATGATACGAAAATAACAGTCATGGTGCTTGTTGATTTCTCTAACACTTTTTCACAGTTGATCATGATATACTCATATATACCCTTACTCATTTAAAATTTGCACCCATAGTCTTGAATTGGTATTCATCATGTCACCAGTCTGTCCTAACGGAGAACGAGTCATCACAATGGGCTGAACGTCCCGCAAGGTGGAATACGGTCTCCTATTCTTTTTTCAGTTTTTATAAACTCAACCACGTCTTGTCTAAACTTTTCGTTCCATTTGTATGCGGGCAACATGCAAATCTACGTACAAACTGACATTGGTGATCATCATGGTCATCTTCATGGAGTGATCACTAAACTGAATTTTAACTTGAAACTTATTCATGACTGGGCATCTCGTTATGGAGTGTATGTCAACCCTAACAAATTTCAGGCAATTGTGCTAGCAAGTCCAAGATTAATAGCTAGTATAGACTTTTCGATTTTACCTTGTCTGCACAACAATAAAATAAACATTTATATGGAACCTCAATAAAAAACCTAGGTATAGCTAGGTATAGCTTAGAGGAAACAAGTTACCGAAGTGAACCGAAAAGTCATTGGAGCTTTACGAACCCTTTATCGTCTGAAGATTTTCTTACCCTTTAAGACCGAAGTCATGCTTAAACAGACGCTTATATTAACGATAATTGACTATGCTGATGTGTGTAACCCAGATTTGATCAAATGGTTTCTTAACCCTTTACTTGGCAGAAAATAATAATTAAAAATCAATTATTTTTTTCTTAAAATATTCCTATTTGTAACTACAGGATTCAGGAAAAAAATAATAAAAAAATAGTAGTATTATACTTTTAAGGATATGATATGTATACTGTGGGATACACTGCCAATTTCATAGTAGATGACGGTTCTGCAGGAATATATCTTAGAATACACACTGCCAAAATAAGGTAACAACACATAACATAAATGAAAATAGGTTATTATAAATTTTAGTCAAATTTAATTATCATTGCAACAAAGATTATTTTACTTCTTATTTGTGAAAATGCCAAAAAAAAAAACAATTTCTGTAAGGTAATAAACATAATCGTACTTCACATTTTGTAGAAGAGTTTTTTTAATAAATTTAGTTAAATTTAGAGTATTTTTTTTTAATTTGACTGTATCTGAAAGGATACTCCGTCAAGAAAAGGGTTAACAAATTGTAAGTATCACTATTCGCGATCTCGCATCTATATCGTTCGCGTCCGATGGCTCTCATTTTAACAAAAACGTAAGTCTAGAATTCAACTTTTAAAAAATAGAACTTTTGTATGATTTTTGTGTTTGTTCAAAGAAAGTAAATAGCCATGTTAAAAGAATATCTAATGTTAATTATGGAAAAATTATGAATACCAGCAATTAACTTTATTGCGGAAGGACGTCGTTTTTTATCGTTTAGTAAACATATCAATCATAAAGACAGGTAATGAATAGCATATATACTCGAGGGAAGCTTTAATCACTTAACCATAGAGTGCTTATTTAACACGATCACGATTGTTGATAGCAATAAAGCCTTTACGCTTAAGGATGTATGTAGAAAGACCTTATTTGTGTTTGTCTAGTTCTAGGACCTGAATGAAAGGGAGAGACTTACTTTCAAGGGCCATTGTAAAAATATAGTATGTAGGAAACCTTTATATCCATTTTCAGCGAATTTATTTTAGAATTTTTTTAACATTTCTTGTCCTGTGAAAATAAATTCTGTTTAAATTAATAATATATTACCGATAGAAAAAGGCAAAAAGTTCTTTATTTAACATAATTCCCAAGATTTTACACTTTAAATTTTGAAATTAACTTAAATATTTAAAATTAACATTAACAATTTCCTACGTGTGCAACACCGCGGGTAATACCTTTTTTAAAAAGTCTCTCACAGCGACGAATTTATGTTTATTCTAGCAAATTAAAAAAATTAAATAGATTTCTATAGGTTATGTATAGTTTAATCTATACACAAAGTGAAATAAACTGTTTCTAAAAAACATTAATAACTTTGTTTTTTCTGACAAAAGATAGTCAAAAGACGCAAAACGAAAACAGCAGTTGGAGCCCTACCATATTGGTGTTGCATTTATTGACGATTTTCAAGTCTGATTTCGATTAAAATTTCTGTTTATATTCGAACGTTTGACCCTTGACAATGTTTGTGGACATCACGTTATAACATATAGAGTTTAATGAAGGTAATTCAAAACAAGTGTGAAAATGTGTGGAAATAAAACATTAACTGTCACAACAAAATATAAAAGAAATCGTGCAGTATTGTTGCTTGTTGTTTGTTCAGCGCTCAGTAGTAAATAGTCATTTGTTACGTAAAAAAAGTTAAATTTAGTAAAGCCATAATTAATTGAATCTGGAATCCCTGTATTAATTGTTATAACTCAATCGACGTTGATGATTATTTACCAACCTTATGCCTCAGTATTCAGGTCTATTTATGAAAGTTATATTTATCATCTTATTTAAATCATACATTGACATTAGCTATCAAACGGATTACTCTATGTCTTTATAAATTATTGTTATTAATTTCGATCCCATTTTTCTCCCTTTTTTAACGTTTCATCTAAATTTGTTTCATGCAGTCGTAAAATTTAAATTATTAGGAATATGCTTACGACTTTTACTTTTATTTCAAGTTCAAACCATTTTATTAATATATGAAATTATAGATTGCTGTAACTTGTCCATTTGAACCATAAATTTCAGCCTCAATTTTAATTAAATTTTAGAGTTAAGGGCTTTACCAAGATTGTAATAAAATAGATGTGCCCTGCGTTTACGCTTTTCCCTGCAAAATCTCCTTTGTTATCAAACTCGCCGATAACTTTTACCAAATGGAAAAATTAGGCCAAGAGTAAGGAAGGCAGCTTAAAAATATAAATTTAAAGTTAAAGCATCTTTTTTATAAGAGTTTTTGAAAGGATGGCTTATAAATTACTTTAAATTATTATATTATATGGAAGTCTCACATGTAAGTATTTTTCAATTACGAAATTAAAACTAAAAAAGGTAAATTCACTATTGATGTAATAGTTGAGCTCACGCTTTAAATATGTGTGTTATAATCGAAAGAAAACTTTTTTAACTTTTCAAAAACTACTTTTCTTTTTAAAGATGTGCAGGCTATACAATCTGCAACATAATTGTAAATGGATGTATATTGGTATTATTAAATAAGAAGTATACAATTTTTTTTCGCTTTTGCAATTTTATAAATAAACTGGTGAACCGATTTTTCGCTGAATTTACACCTTACGAATAAAAAGAAAAACTGGTCGATGTTGGTAATGTCGCTTGGGACTATCCTACAGGCAAGATCATAAATACTCTTGTGAAACTTACAAGCTCCCTCCTTTTTGTCCTGAGATTTATAAAAAAAATTAAAACAATATTAAATATAATTCAACTCCTTTGATATACAAACAAGATTATTTTCACAGACAATTAAAATAAATTGACTTCAAGCGATTAAGAAGCGTACCCGAAAGTAGTACTGCATTTATTTTTTCGTTATTGCAATTAGAAAAATATACCACTGAACCGATTGTTCGATAAAAATTATGGGACAAATCGATTGTTCAAATTGGTAAATAAATGATAGAAATATACGCGAACATTCCAAAAAATATAAAATATCCTTATTGAGAATCTCTTCTTTTTTTGAAGTCGTTAATAAACCCTATGAGAACAGTATTCCATATGTAGCTGGACTTAAGCTATGTGAAATTGTAAGTGGTGTGTCGGCTGGAAATACTGTCTCGATTGCTCAGGACGCCAAGTTTTTTAGACGCCAACTTGGCTATATCTTCCAAGTGATCGCGGAACTGCACGTCACTCGATATGTTAACGCCAAATATTCCGATCGAGACCATGCCAACCAGGGAAGAGTTTTCAAAGTGAGGAGACACAGCGTTTCTATTAAGCGGTAAACCTTCAAACTTGGGTCTTCTGCGTGTTAAATTATATTAAATTAAGCCGACCCTAATCAAGATTTTGCTAAGCAAAGTCTCGGTTTCAGTCTTGAGAAATTTGGCCGGCGGGTTCAGTAGTGACTACTGAACTATCATCTGCATAAAAATGAATGTTACCAATGCGCAACAAATCCTTGACATGCAAAAGGTACTGTGTAGGTGATATCACGCAACTTTGTTAGACACCAGCATTCACAATCTTTGTGTCGGAGCATGCACCGTAGATAAACATCATAACTGAGAAGTTATAAAAATACTTCTAGGATATGCACAGTTCGCCAATCCGCACCTGGGCCTCAGGGCAGACTTTGATCTAACCTCCCGACTAAAGGAGGCCATTGCCCAAAAGTGAAAAAATTAAAAAAAACTGGGGCTTTTATTTTACTTGACATTTTAAATAATGTTATATGAATGGACGCGTTTGAATATATATATCAATACGTGTATATAGAACTGGGTAAAAGTGTTTTTCTTTTGTAATAAATAAGGTGTGGTGTAACGTAGATTACTTTTATTACATGTAAGTTTATCTAAACCTGATTTCCTTATTTTGTAACTGTTCCTATTCATGGCCCTCCCATATCTATGATAAGGTTAATGTTTAAGATTTATTGGTGTATTAATGTAAAGATATATCAAGACCATTTTAATGACGCATTATTGCTGCCATTTGTTGCAATGATAATGCTTAAGATAGCGTGCCGGGATGTTCATATATTTCTTTATTTGTAAGGATTTATATTCTTGAGGATGCTATAACATTTTATAAAAATTTAGTTTATAATTTCTGTTTGTAATCAAAATAGCTGTTAAAATACGTGACAAAAGATCTTTTTAAAGCATTCAGGATGGTTTTAATTTTTTTTGTGTAAATAGTTGCAAGTGTAATGCAATATCTCTAAATAAATATTCTGTGTTATATGAATGTTTGTGGAATATGAAGAAGGAAGCATTTTTATGCAAAATATATATTGTGACTCACCATTGTTTTTAACAAATAAATCGAGTTTTTTTCGTTTCATAGAGAATTCTGACATATTTTAACAGCATTTGTGAACTGTCTCCATTGTTGTATATAGTAATAAGCAGACAGTTTTATTCTTCCTTACTAGTTTGTAATGTTTTAAGAGTTATAAAAATCCATAGATGCAGTCAATTTCTTTTTTGCTAATGTTGGATACCAATTGGCTAAAAAGAGAAAATTAAATATGCTTAAGTCCAATCCAAGTACTGTCCATACACTCTCCTAACTCCTAGGCTTTTTACCAACTGATGACTTTGACTTTATATAAACAACATGAAAAGTGGGAGGGGATAACATGCCAGCTAAGTTATTAAAACAGACCAAAAATACAATTGCTCTAATTCTGGTTAAATAAATTAAGTTATTAATGGCTTTTAAAGTATCAATTATAAGTGACATTCATAAAAGATGCTTACTGTGACAATTTTCACGTTAAAATTTAAAACTTAAGTAAGGTACTTAATTCTTCTCATTCATTATTTGGATTGTCTCTTAGTGATTCCTAGAGAACTGTGGTTTGTTACAAAAAACGTTAGGAGTTTTAAAAAAAGCGGCCAAGTGCGAATCGGACTCGCGCATTGAGGGTTCCGTAAAAATGTATAGGTATATGAGTAAAAGTTATGGTATTTTTATTGCTAATTGAAATCCATACCATTTCAATGTAGAATGCGGGGGGGTTGGGGAGAGTTAAAAAAAACTATATGCGCCAAGCCTTACCAACCGAATGTGTTATTAAGTAATCCATCGGGCCCTATTGGCAAACAAAAATCATAATGGCCTAAAGAAGGCTTTAATAAGTAAACAATTTATTGGATAACTTTCTCTATCAAACACGGAGATATGTGCAAACATTCCTAAAAGTTTGTTATTTTGATTTAAAAAGAACGAACTAGTGAACCGATTTTTCTGGAAATTTTAAGGGAAACTTTTCGAAAAAATACTCTGTCAGATTAAAGAAGATTTTTTAAAACCGGTCCATAAATGACGGATATTAGCTCGAACATATTATTATTGCTTTTATTTTTAAAAACAAATTAATGAAACCATTTTTAAAGAAAATTTTAAATTACCATTTCTGATGAATCATATCAGATAAAAGAAAAATTTCTAATTTCGGTTCTTAAATGGCGGAGATACACGCAAACATACATAAAACAAGTTTTGTTATTTTGATTGAAATAACAAACTATAGAACCGATTTTTCTAATTGAAAACGCCAAAATCAACAATCAGAAATGTAATAAACGCATTTAGATTATACAGCTTCATTTAGCAAAATATACGGATTGAATATTATCATTATAACAATTTAATGATATGATAATAATATAGAATAAATTTTAATTTTTGTTATTTTGATTAAAAACAAACAAATTAATAAAACGATTTTTAAAAAAAAACTTATTTGACCATTTCGGATGAATACCCTATCAGATAAAAGATTTTTTTTAAAATCGGTTCTTAAATGCGGCGGAGATACACGCAAACATACATCAAACAAGTTTTGTTATTTCGAATTGAAAACCCCAAAATCAACAATCAGAAATATAACAAACGCATTTAGATTATACAGCTTCATTTTCCAAAGAATTATAAGATTGAATGATGATAAGTTAGTATTTGCTTTTGAAAAATGTTGGCCTCTCCCCATACATAGAGATAAGTCGGGGTCTTTGCGGTAACTAAAATTATGAAAATTTTAAGGTTTTTGATTTTTTTTCTAATATTTGTGCCGTAAGCTATTGTTTCTAACCAAAATTTTTAAGTTATATGATAACGAGAAGTATCCTTTAGGTTTTGATGCCCTTGCGAGTTGTTGCGAGTTTCAAAATGTGCACCTTAAAATGCTGTTTCTT
>JAOCPS010779855.1:0-10265 GCA_025505425.1 Graphium colonna
TAATGTCACGATTTTTATGAAATTTGTGTATAGAATAATATTATACATTATTTTGTTTACTTAAACAAAAAACCGGTCAAAATGACCAGTTGTTTGAAATATGTGTATGGTAAATCTTTGTAGTTCTAGTGTTAAAATATGCCTTCCTAGTTCGGTGATTCGCAACCAAGTTAGTTACATTATTTTGGCGAGCCATAGTAGCACTTTAATAATGCGGGTACACCTACTTTTGTGGGAAGGTGTTGTATTATCCAAAGAGTTTAGGATCTTCATTTGATAGCTTGTAGTGTCATTAGATGAAGTCTCTTTGTACATGGAACTGTACACTGATGTTTCACTTGTTATTTTGTCCATTATGTTTTTATTTATTTGTCAAAATCATTCTTTCACACCACACCAGTTTTGGCCTGATTACGTTGTTGCAAATTCGAAAAAATCTTAAGCAATCGTTATTTTTAGCAGACACCTCGTCTTTCGAGTCCACAGTGTTACAAAATTGAAGTGTAAAAGGATCCGAAAAATTCTTAATCAGTTTCTAGGCGGTCCTCACTAATTTCTTAGGCTGTTTAAGCATATATCCCTGACGCAATATCACTGAACAATTGGACTCCCATATTTACAATTAAAAAACTTTTTGTCACAAGTTTTTAAATAAACATAATTTGACTTAAATAAATCCTTTGGAGTTATATAAAATTAATTATAATATTAATTACGAATATTGAATTATATTTTTAGATTTAATATCTTCATTACCATTATTTGTTGTAAGTAAATTGTGATCGCGATAGTCATACAGTACACAAAATATGAGTTCAATTGTAAAAAACGTTCACCTATATTCTGGCATTCATGCGAAATAAAACTAAGTTGTCTTCTGTGTATTTATTCATCAAAAAGGACTCTGGTGACGAAATCTATGGCGTATCGCCGACAGAAGCGATGGGATCGCAGCCCGAAGAGACCTTGACAGTGACAGGGGCAAGTGAATGAAGAACTAATCTAGACGTTTGGTAGCGAGTTTGCAAATGATATGCAGAAATGGCGCAGCTACACTTTGGGTCAAGTGAATACCTACGCCGAACACGCGACTACGGTGTGGGCGTTTTCAAGAGAACGAAAGCTGCCGACGCCGAAGTGATATAGGCACTGATCACAGGTATATCACAAGTTATACTGTGTTTATTCGATATGAGTTATTGAGAAATGCCCCTGACTATATTTAATTACATTAGAATCAGTTCTCAAAACGTTTTGGAATCGTAAAATTTAGAGGGTAGACCTAACGTTAGTAAGAAACTTCGTGCTACTGTATCTTTAAAGGATCAAATCACACATTTTAATTGCAATAAGCCAGGAAATTTGTCACGAAATTCCCGAGAGTAAAATCTCTCTAAGCCGAATGTTGTTTTGTTACAGTCAAATAAAATAATGCTAAAATAATTGAATGTAATTCCCTTCATCGCAAGGGTCATTAAGAGAAAAATTGATATCGCCGTCAAAATGACAAACATAACACCCCAAATAAAACTATAAATTTTGTTCATCAACTAAACCCATTACTATTAATATAATTATTGGGTTTAAACAGTATAACTGTATTTTTGATACTCGTTCCGCTTGTTTCTTAATTCAAGAGAAAATATCTGGTTCCATCGCCAGTAAACGTAAACAAGTTGAAGTCCAATTTATAGGCATTGGGGGTCAAAAGGTTATCTCAAAACAAAACATCACGGTTATTGTTGAAATTGATAATTTGCGATTTTTATATAATAGTTAACAATGAAATTCAATTTGGTATCTTGACAGCGTTTAATCTTTTAAAAACACACTGCTTTAGCGGTACTCTTAGTGGAGACAATTTATTTATTAATCATGATATGATTATCAATAAATGTTAAACCAAAACACCGTGTATTGAATTAAATACTGACCTTGCTAATTCAACAAAAATTTAAAAAAAAATAATAGTTATATTTTAAACAGGCTAATTTTACGTCTTGAAATCGCATTACATGGGTGACTTAAATAGTTAGTGAGTTAAAAATTATATAAAGAATACAGATAAAATTGTGCAGCGTCAATCGAGCCATGTTTCCTATAAAACATGTGAAATTGAATAATAAGAGATAGCTCATTCCCTTTCAAGAGTCCAATATTATTAGTTTAAAAAAACTTACGGTTCGGAAAGACTTTGCGGTCATTTCCGTGAGTTAAACTCTAATACGGTTAGAGATAATTACCTCTTACCTTTAATAGCGGACCAAATTGATGAATTGCGTAATTTAATATTTTAACTGGCTATTTTAGGAAATGTGTACCTATTTGCCTAAAATCATAACTCTTATGACAATTTAGCTCAAATCAATGTCAATTTTAACTGGACTGAATAACATGACTTTGCTCGGCAACAAATAATTAATATATTCACATCTTCTCCGGTACTAACTATATTCGATCCTAATTTGCAAACAGAACTGCTCACAGATACCAGCTCTATTGGCTTTGGTGATGTACTGATTCATAGACAAGATAGAAATCCTTTAGTTATAGCTCATTTCAGTACGAGGACTTCAGATAAAAAGAGTAAAAATTATTCACATGCTGTAGTGCTGTAGTGAAGGCTATAAAACATTTTTGGCATATCCTTTATGGCCAGTCATTTAAAGTAGTCGGACTTTAACAGTTGAGTGGTGATGTGGTTCCCAAAATGATTGCATATACTTAAGTTGTCCATCAGGATAAATTATTGCGACGTAAAATACAAATAAATACCAATACGCATAAATTAAAAATAGGGCCACGTAAGTACAGATGGAATCTTATATAGCACTATCACGATAACCTTCAACATATTGGGTGGGAAAAAGCTCCTGAAAAATTATCAGAGTTTCCTAATATGACTAGGTGAAAAGTGATAAAAAAGGTGTACCGGGTGGTAGACAGGCTGTTCTACATCCTGTTCATAAAATAGCAGTACTTTCCATACTGTTTATGGAGATATAACTGATAGAATGAACGGAAATTTTATTTTATTTTATCGATGGCTTCACTAAATATGTCCATATGATTCCCACTTCAACCAAGTGAAACTGCTATAAAACTTTTTAAAAATTTAATTTCAACATTTGGCACCCAAATGCGTTTAATTACTAACCAAGATAAAAAAGTATGTCTTGTACAGAATTTTTTTTTTTTTTATAAAGGGAACTAGTAGCTAGTAGCTAGCCAACGGGCAGGTTGAACGATTGATAAACCTTATAAAAGATAACATTCACAGTTTCGAAAAGTAAGGGAATTAATAATAGAGAAATTATGTTTCCCGCCTGCTATCAAATTATTACAAATTGATGAAGATTTACCGACAGACGACTTAGACGAAGTTAGATTGCTTTCTAAACAACGGATGGACGAGCGGTCCCTTAATCGTAAAACACGTTTCGACAAAGGTAAAATTAAAGGTCGGATTTTGTGTTAATGTGGCGCTATGAATATCAAAATGACTGTATGGGCGCAAATCAATACATAATAATTGTATTATTATAAAAATACCAAAAATATTTAAAATTTATTGTTAAATAAATAATATCGTTACACATATGTTCAAGGTAAAATTCAATTCAAAATTGTTACAACTCTAAATTTATTGTTTTATTAAATAAACAAATCATTATTGTCTTTGCATCCTAATGGTGGCGCCATCAGTTGATAATTAATGTAACCTTGCACGGAAGTGAAGATTATTCATTTAAATAAATATAATTTGTCTTAAATAAATCATTTGAAGTTATAAAAAATAATAAAAATATTGATTACGAATATTGAACTATATTTTAAGATTTAATATCTCCATTGTCATTATTATGAAGTTATGATTGCGATAGTCATACATTACCCATAAATATGAGTTCGATTGTGAAAAACGTTTACTTTCATTCTGCCATTCGTGTGAAATAAAACTAAGTTGTCTTCTGTGTATTTATTCATCGGAATGGACTCTGGTCACGAAACCTATGGCGTATTGCCGACATATACTATGGATTACCGCAAAGCAACCTCTTTTTCCATTAACTACCTCACAGGACACAGGCGTGAAGTAGAAGCTCCTTCCTTGAAAGCTCCTGTATAACAGCAGAGAGTGCAGGTGGCCGGTTGTCTATTTCCCCTCCCCTCCATCTAACGAAAACGGTAGAAAAAGAACTATTACCCTAGGGAGTACCAGAAGTTCTAGAGAATCCCCCGTTGAATATCCACGGTCAAAGAACGTAACACCGCCTAAGCGTGGGTAATCAGGCGATGTTTCACTCTTCTCTTTCTGTGGAATTGTGCAACATCGGGAGATTACTTTCCAATTTTAGTGCCGCCTTCTACCATCTCGAGATAGCAAAGCTGACCTTGCTCTTTTTAATCAGACTCATATATAGTCTCCTTCTGTACTTCCTATCTCGGTTACCCAGGGTACAAATTAGAATATGCATTTATGCCTTGTGCAGGAGTTATTATGTTCCCGACGTCCATTACGCCAAATAGCTTGGATAACGCACCATTGGCCATGCGGGACGATACGAGATCCGAGGCTTATGACCTGAATCAGATAGTCACATTACCTACGCGAATCACTGACGTATTGGATCATATGCCTTCCCTGCTGGACCTTCTGCTAACCACCCACCCGGATAATTACAATTGGAGTTTTTATTGAGGTGTTAAGGCATTGAACAAGCGTGCATCACTTATATACTTGACAATTTATATTTATAAGCCCAAATAACTTGTTGGTTAAACTTATAAAGTTCATGGGTTGTTTACCTTATCGTGATGTCACAAGCAGACGCCATGACACTGGTAAGCGTTTTGGCACGTATTTTAAACTCAAAGTCTAAATAGCATTTATTTTCTTAAAATTCCATGCTTTCAGCAAAACTGTAATATTTAAGATTATACTAGGTATTTAGAACTAGTACATAATTTAGAATATTATGGAAAAATAATTGAAAAACAGAAGAACATCAGTGATGAAATTTAAAGGCAATATGTGTAAGTTAATGTCTAAAAATGAATAGTATCGAACAAGAGCCTTAGTGTATGCGAGTCTAGGTTGAATTTATATTTCTTTCGGGACCGCATACGAGCATATTAAAAAATATGAGTACCATATTTGAGAATAGAGTACATTAAAAAAACACTTAATAAAATATTACATTACTTACTTTTTTTATTATGGCAGCGTTGATGTTACCAATTTTTAACCTTTGACACAAAAGGCATAAGTTTGGCTGTTATGTGCATCTATGTCATCATAGGTCCTGTAGACTGGACTAATGGACATATATGTATGCAGTTTTCTTATTTGAAAACAGTTTTCTAGATAGTTTCAGAGGTAGTAGAGCATAACATATTATTGCTGCTATTGCTGCACTTCTATAGCCATGCTCGCCTGGGGAAATACCACCTTTAAAAAAAGCGACAGGCGACATGTTCCACTTAATGAATACTACGTAAACTGTATAACATATTATAAGTGTGTCCTTATATGTGTTGTACGCGTAAGTTTTATTTTTGTTTTATCATCAATATATTTAATTATTTAATTTTTTAATAAAACCAACTTGAATTAATATTTAAATGACTTAAAAAATGGAAGAGTGTTTTCAATTCGTATGTTTCTGTATAGCTCTTAAGTATGTTCACGCGTATCTTCGCTAATTATGATCCGATTTAAAAAAAAAATATTAACGAAATAAATCTGATATATGGTAGACTTCCGAAATCATCATGTAAAATTTTCAGAAAAATTGGTTTAACTATTTGTTTTCTTAAATAAAAATAACAAAATTTAGAGATATTCCGCCACCGGATATTTTGGATTGCTTTTAAAAATATTTTTTTATCTTATATTTCCGAAATGGTCCCACAAATATATTAAGATAAAAATTGGATCAACTGTTTATTTTTAAAATTAAAATAACGAGGAAGACATATTTGGAAGGTACATTTTTAAGGCTTTTCTTAATTTTCTGTAACAATAAACTTGTTAAGCTGAATTTTAATTCCATAAAATGTTGTCAGATATGTAATATGTTTGTCATTATTATCGGCTAACATATTTTTTACCTTTATTACTTCGAACCAACTCACCTACCAGTAAATGAAAATATTTGCTTCTTAATCGCCTACGCGCGCTCGGAGATACATTTAAAGTTAGACTGTGATATTGTATTAAGTATAACAATAATAATTCCATCATCGATTATGACATTAAATTTAGAGAGTATGGTGTTTATTATAGAATATTATGTTCATATTTTATTTAATAAGGAAGGTCATTTCTTAACTAAATGTTATAACTTCAGATGATACATAAAAAAAGAAAGCTGTAATAAGCCTATTAAAATTGTCAAAGGTAATGTAAAAATCAAAAATAAAATAAATCAAGTGAAACGATATTCAAAGTTCTTTCGACCAAAAATGTAATATTCTAGGACGTTATCTTTTTAAAGATTTTCTACTTTCTTTGCAACATTCTCGGTGGTGTTAATTTTTACTTTTATTTGCGATTGTATCTATGGTTTCTTGTGTATCAAAGACTGCAGAAGTATTAAATGGAAATTCTGACCGCTAAGCAATTGAACACATAATGCACTAATTATTTTATAAACATCATATCTTTTTTGCAGATAAATAACTTTACTTTGCCGAATTTAATTTAAAAAATAATTTGGGATATAACATGCGGTATTAAAAATATTGTTTAGGTTTTACTTAAAAACAACAAACCTTGCTTTGTGCCTTGTAAGGATCTGGTTATATATAAAGACAGCAACAAAAAAATATAGTTAAAGATTTAAGTAATTTTTTTTAAACTTAGTAATAACGTATGGGTTTTAATAAAGAGCAGTAAAAGTTTAGGCTTTAAATTAACAGAATATATGAGACTTCAATACTATTTTTATTATGATTTAACAGATATAACTGTAAAGAGTGCTAAAACGTTTTACATTTTTGTTCCGCTTTAGTCTTTAAAGACTCTAGGGATCGTAATGAAACCTATACTACCTTGGTGGTCTCCCATTTCAGAATGGGTTCTTATCGCCGGTTTCTAAAGGTGCTTTTTAATAATTTTTCAAAATATTTGCATATTTGATAATTTTTTAAGATTTAAAATAAAAATTTATTAAAAACAGAAATTGACATCAGGAATTAAAAAGTTCAGAGGCGCTATGATGCCTGATGTCAATAAGTTTTTATTAATTTTTTAACTAATTTTTTATACAAACTAGTGAGGTTTCAGTCGAATTTTTTGATTTTTTAATTATGAACAAATAGATATAAAAATTAGTGCTCTGACACTGATTTACACGGAAACATGTGCGATTAGTCTTTGGGACATTCGAAATGTATGTAGGTGCTTGAAGTAAAATGCGTCGTATGCTGTTCCCGTAGAGCACTGCTGCGTAACACAAGACTAAATATTTCTATGTTTTGTTAGAATAATATTTTTAAAATTAAAAAAAAAAATTAGAAACGGGATCTCAAGATATTGGATAGTTCCATTATAAAATAAACATCTTGAGTACAACAGTGAAAATACGGCTAATTGTCTATAAAATGTAAATTATACAGCGTCTATTGAATTATGGTAATACTTACAATTTAATAAAATTTACTCAAGTTTAAAATTAGAAATGCATTTTATATTTGGTATGGTATTATGATTTCCAAACAGTTCTGTAGGTAGCGGAGGGGATGTATACGCATTTCAGTAGATGTACTAACTTATTACAGATATCCATGCGCAATGATCAGTTTGCTATCGCTCGCTCATTTGTGCGGTAAAAAAACACAAACTAATTTATGATTAAATAACCAGCTTAGAAAATAGTTCGACAATATTCTTTTACTTCAACTTTGTTTAAATTTGCTGCATTTGCCTATTTTATCAGTCCGTTTAAATTATACATAGGAACAATGAAAACACATGCTTTTAATACTTTCCTATTTAAAAGTGTACATATATAAAAAAAAAACGCCCAAAAAAATTTACTTGAGTCTGTCAGGTAAAAATTAATAGGTTCTTAGATAAGAAGGTGAAATTACAAAACCGTAATTTAGAAAACAAAAGACAAAATTTAATTAAAATGTGAACAAAATTGGAGGCTTCTTGATATAACTCTTAACATCTTCAACAATGCAGGAAAGAATAGAAACCCTAAAAACTTTTATATCTATTTGTTTATAATTAAAACAACATAAAAAGTCGTTTAGGCTACAGGTTACAATAGAACTAAGTTTACTAAGTGAAACAATATTGCTTTCTAGAATCATTCAGATAAAAACATAAATAATCATTAAACTACGAGCACGAATGAAGTGCAGGAGAGACAGGAAAATATATCGCAGAAAAGTAAGCCACAAATAGACCAGACACAATTTTGCCTAAGATCAAACTGAAAATTAATACAACAAACAAACCTCCAAAATGTTAAGAAATCAATAACACACCTATAGAAATTATCCCAGATATGATGGTATTTCGGTTATACGGTTTTTTTATGGAGAAAGAGGCAAACGAGGAGACAGCTCACCAGATCTTAAGTAATCACCACCGCCCATGGACTCCCGCAACACCACAGGAGTTACAAGTGTGTTGCCGGCATTTAAGATAAGATTACGCTTGTTTCTTGAAGATCCCTAACTTGTATCGGTCCGAGAATACCGCTAGCGACTGCCTGTCGTGTCGGTGAAATGTTGGCGGAATTGCATGGTTGTGGACTGCCAACCATCAAGGTGGTGTGGATGGTGTTAATATGTTTGTTACATAACGCGTTGAGCAAAAGTAGCGGCAGGTATTAATCCGAATAATTCCACGGAACACTCCCCGTGGTAAATACGTTAAAGAACGCAAAGAGACGCTACATCCCTTCGCAGAGCGAACGTATCAATCCGACCGGAAAGAGCTTGGTCGTCAACAATTCGAGAGCCTCGACGTTGAAAGCAGTCAAATGGAAGGAGCTGGTATTGATATACCGCAGCCCAGAGATGAGAGCAGTATTCCATTAGCAGGCGTACTTGCGCTTTATATACGTAGTTGCATAAGGTGGAACGGCTGGTAATACTGCCTCGCTCTGCTGAGGATGCTAAGCTTTCTTGAGACTAGCTTAGGTTTACCTTCCAAATTACCGCGGAATTGGACGTTACTTGATATGTCAACGCCAAAAATTCGGATCGATGCTGTGGTTACCAGGGAAGTGTCTATGGAAATGTGGAGATACGGGAAAGAGTTTCTTTAAAGCGGTGAACGAGCAAACTTGGGTCTTCTGTGGTTTAAATTGGACTAAATTTAGTCGACTCCAATCCGAGATTTGGCTTAGCAAAGTCTTGACTTCAGACACAAGTTTGTTCCGGCACTCGTCGACGCGGTCCTGAGAGATATTTGCCCAGCTTGTATATAAAGTGTCAACAATACCGTCATCTACATAGCAATGAATATTTCTGATGCGCAGCAAGTTATTAATATGAAACAGAAACAGTGTGGGAGATAGCACGCAGCCTTGTGGGACACCAGCATTCTCAGGGTCAGTATCAGAGCATGCTCCATCGACAACGACCTTAATACTCCGTTCTATGAGGAAGCTGGATATCCATTTACATAATTTCTCAGGAAAACCGTAGGAAAGTTTATTGGAAAGAAGCGCACTGTACCATACCCGATCGAAAGCTTTCACTACGTTCAAACTAACTGTCAGAGCCTACCCCTTGCTTTCAATCGATTCCGCCCATTGACGGACCCAACACAAGTAAATCACCAGTTGACCAACTTTTGCAAAATCCTGAAGGTAGGTGAATCACTTTCTTTCCCATTCCGCCAATGTGCTTCGACTTTGTTGCTGCAAGAATCCTTTAATTGGTTTGTCTTGGAGACTGAGTACTCTGCTTGCATAAAAAATGTTTGACATTGCGCTCACGTACGCTTTCTCTTCATTTAACAGGATCAATGTTTTTGTATGGAATCTCTTCCACTTTTTGAATTCCTTTTCTGTAACATAGTGTATGTGTGCAGCTGGCCTTATGACAGTTTTTGACGAAATTTCCACATGGACGCAGTGACGGGGAATTTTGCAAGAGCTATTCCAAACGCAACCATAAATGTATGGAGAAACGCGACTAATGCGCAAGTTTTTTATGGAAAGAAAGACAAAGGAGCAGATGGTTCACTGGATGGTAAGTGATCCCGTTATCAATAGATACATCCAATATCCTGAGAG
>JAOCPS010779965.1:0-10265 GCA_025505425.1 Graphium colonna
GGTTCCCTAGGAATTTGAACCCAATGAAACCTAATTTCATGCCAAAGAACTATTCTCCTTCATAAAATTAATTTCTCATCCCCCATGGCATAGCATCGCTTTACTTAAAGTTATAAAAGAAAAATCAAAGTTCTTCAAAAATCAAGGCCTGCATGAGCGTTACTTTTGTTTGAATCGGCAGTAAGTTTTTGAATCTGTAGAGGTATCTAAGGACTTTCGTTACCCTTTGACTAACACTAGCGACTTGGTCTCTCCAGCTTAATGTCATGTCAATAAGTAAAAGATTTTTGACATGCGGGCTAAACGGAATGGAAGAATTGTCAAATAGAATTGGTGGAAGATTGCCCAAATTAATTTTTCCAATATTGCGAGAGCTTCCATCTACAATTGCTTGGCATTTGGAAGGATTAATAGATAGACTAAACCTGTCTGACCAACTTTTAATATGGATTAAGTCCTGATTGATATTATAAATGGCCTTAGGATGACCATCGAGTGATACATCAGCATACAATTGTAAGTCATCGGCGTAAAGATGATACGCGTATCGAAGATTATGAGTGATAAGATAGGAAAATAAAATCATGATGGGAATATTCTGGGGCGGAGTGTTGTCCATGTGTGGACACTAAGGCGGGATTGGAAGTCAGGATTAAGTCAAGCTAAGTATCTTCCACGTAGCCACTATGGTGATTAGCATGAAGTGGCAAAACGTGGAAAGAACTTGACTTGACTACATCTAGGAATTTACGGGTACGGGGAGAATCGGATGCTAGGAGATTGGTGTTAAAATCTCCCATAATGACTAAAACTATCACGGCTAACGGAAGAAGTTGATTTATAAGCAGAATAATAAGTATCATCATCATATAAAATAGACATATACAAATATTTTATAAAATATTATATAAATATTGAAATACACAAATATAAAAAAAATAAAACATGTTAAGTGCAATGAATAGTGGCACAGATTAAAAAAAGCTTAGCACCACTCGCCAGCGCATACAAAAAAAAAGAAAAAGTAAGCATAAACAAAGCTTACAAAAAAAGAAGTTAAATAATAACACATTGCAAATATAATAGAAAAATAAAATAGAAAAAAAACTAAAATAAGCAAAAAAGAAAATAACCAAACTATAAAAACTAACCTAACCAATCAATAAAATAATGTACGCACAATACGTCATTGCCATAACTATAAACGTCAAACGTCAATCGCTCAACTGAACTAACAATTGCAACTGTAAATATTATTAACAATGACGTATGTTTGCTTCCTAGTATTCCTAGCCAAAATTCGTATTTGTGACAACTCTCTCTGTGAATGCAGCATGGCTGAAGGAACTCTGGAACACCTACTTTTCACATGCCAAAACCTATCTGCTCCCCTTTATGATATCCTCCCTAAAACTGTCCTAGACCTATTAATATCCCTTCTCTACTCACTCTCACTGATCCTCTTTCCTTAAAGTATTACATACTGCTAACAATATTAAGCTTTAAATCCCCCCTCCTCTCTAACTCTATTCTCTTAATTCGTTCGTATTGTTTTATTCCTTTTCAATCGAACGCGCGTTATAATCTACTTTAAAAAAAATATGTCGGACTTGATGATTCTGCCTTAACATTGGCAGAATCATCAAGTCCCACTTGATGGAGCCATAACATCAAAAGTGGAAGTGGAATAATGACGTATATCTACATCTATTTTAAAGAAAAAAAAAGTATACGAACAATAACAACTTTAGATAGTTAAACATAATAAATTTACGATTATTCAAAATATTAAAAAACCATGTGGACGACAAAACCAAATTTCTAAAATTTCTACAAGAGACTTCATAATAGTGACATAAAATGTTGTTTGGTTACTAAAAGGTATATACAAAAATATATTTAAAAAAGCAATCAGAACACACCTTTAAAAAAATAGACGAATTTACAGAATTAACAAAATTGTGCAATAATGGCTAATGTTTCTTTTTATTTTAGCATTTACCACCATCGGAGTTCATGATGTTTGCCTTGGACTTCCCTGGTGAATAGGGATAAGAAGAAATGAGACTGTTTAGCTTTTCCTCCGTGGAAATCCTATGCCTAGTGCTATTAGGAGGTTTGACAACAACGATGCCGTTCTGCGTCCAGACAGATCACATATTGAAGTGAAGGCGAGATTTAGCAAAGACAGATTGTCTGGACCTTGTCAGGACTCCTTGAGTGATATGCCGGAACCTGTTAGGTTTGTCTTGGCTTTCTAGACCGCTGCTTTGGTCTCAATGTTTGCAAAACGGATTAATATAGGAAGATGCCGATCTTTAGATGGTGAACCAGGTCTGTGGCATGTTTTTACAAATCTGACTATAAAAGTAATATTGTTCTAAGCGAACGTGCAAAATCTGTTAAAAAGAAAATTATGAAAAATATATAAACAAAATACAAAAATCAATTACTACCAATCCCGAATCATTGTAGACTTTTGTTTAAAGTAAAAACAAAGCAAATGAATATCCTTACACTATGCACTACAAAGATATTCCTACCAACACCGGAGAAACAATGTGTAACTTTTTTCTAAACTAGTTTAGTTCTACGTTTCTCGCTACTGATTCAAATGAACCTTCTAACCAAAAAGTCTTATCTGCTTGTTGTGACTTAGATATTATTCATGTTAATAGTGGCGAAGTACTATCTAAATCCGGGGGGCTCGATCTTATAACTTGTATTTTTATAACAAATTGTGCTGAAAGTTTAGTAATCCCCCTGTGCATACTTTTTAGACGATCACTTTTTAAAGGTTCAGTCCCCGTTATCTGGAAATCAGCTTTCAAAACGCCAGTATATGAAAAAAGATAATAAGGCAAATATTGAAAATTATAGACCTATTTCGAAATTATCTCTTTGCTAAAATTCTTGAAAGAGAATTTTAGCAAATACAAAGCATTTATGATATTAGTGATCTTCAAGATTACTATAATAAATTAAAAAAATATTGCTCAATGAATAGGCTTAACTTGAATGTACGCAAATGTTTTCATATATCGTTTAAAACTTAACAAAAGTAGATTCAATCAAGGATTTGGGTGTAAATTTTCTTCTTCTTCTTAGTCGTATATTCTTGACAGAGTAGTTGTTGTACGGCTTTCTTAGCTGTTTCCTGCTATCTCTATCTCATTGAGACATTCCTAATGCACAGATTCAAGGATGACTTTGTTAAGGACTTTACTTGGTCCGTCCATCGAAAGGCCGAGCGACCTCTGCATGTTAAGCCTTTAACTCTACCCTGGACAACAAGTTTCTCCATAGCTTCGTCCTTCTTACGCATAACGTGCCCAAAATAACATAAGATTCGAGAGTGAATTATTGTCAAGAGTCTTTTCGATACACGACTCCAAACTTACTTTTAGTGATCGTAAAGATAAAATAATCAAAAATCTTGTAAGATGCTAAGTTTTGTTCTATGGACATTTGAAAATTCTAATGACATAAAGCTAATCGAAATTTTATATACCTCTTTCGTACGCAGCAACCTTGAACATGCATCACAAGTATGGATCCCTTTTTATGAGATGTACAGGTCACGTATCGAAAGCGAACAAGAGAAATTCTTGCGTTTCCTCGATTTTAAAACAAGACGCAGTTCAGTAATAAATAAATCTTTTTTCCTCTTTTATTAAACAAGTATTGATATAATATAGATTTAAGTTATAATTAGTAAGCTTAAGCTTATATAAAGTGCATATTATTTTGTTTGTACATAATAAATAATATATCATAACGGCCTCAAATCCACATGGAAGCTTATTTGTGGAGATTGTGTTAAGCATGTTGATTTTATTACATTTTTTTTTTGTTTTCTTATTCAGATACCGTGTAATATGTTTGTAATCTTCCTTAACAATTAAATAAATAAAATAAAATATATAAATAGATAAAACTTATTTTTATATCAAAAGGTTAGCTATCGTGTCGTCATGAATTGCAGGATCCATACAAAATGGGAAATTCTTTTTATAAATCCAGGTATTTCTCAAAACGTAATTTCAATCAAGGCAATTACTATACCCTTCTGATTGAAATACTAAAAAATCGTTGTAAGAGCTTTATAACATTTAATATCTTAAAAGAACGTTATATCAAAGCGTATGTAATTAAGACCGATATCTTCTGTTACCCGACTAAAAAAAAAAGGGAATTGATAATATGCTCAACTGTGTGTTTTTTTTTTTTGTTTATCGATTTCACCTCCAATTTTGAACTGATTTTAATTTATTTATTTAAAAAGATATTTTATATTAGCAAGGTGGGTTCATAAAATGTTCATAATGAGCTGTTTATAAGTTTCTTCATTGTAACTAGAAGCGAAGAACGATAATTAGGGAATATCCCAATAACAGGTTAATTTTGTTACAGTCTATTTATTATTTATGTCAAGTAAAATATTTTGGAGATGTTTAGTGATTATCCTTAATAAATTCGTACTATTTAAGAAACATATTTGTTATAAAATAGTCGTTACGACACGAAAAGTGTTAGTTTAGAATTAAACCATTACAATACACGTAGTAATTCTAGTTGTACCTAATATTAATAAGTTATTTATTTAAACTTTATTTATATAGAATGGTACAAAGGCGAACTAAATACCTTTGGCATTATAAATAATCATTGAAGGTGGGCACGGTATGCTAAACTATGGTCATATTTACGAAGATTAAAAAAAATCGAATGCAGTTATTCAGAAGTCGGTCAAATTTCTTGAGGTGATCTGCATTCAGGTCATAGAAGCATGTCACTTTGTGATGTAATATTGTCAAGAATCTTTTGGCATTTAGTATTGCGTATTATCTGATTACACTGCTTCCAAGCCAATTTATTAAGTGACCAATTTCCTTGGCTACGTTTCTTTTTATATTTCCAAATGGCTATAATTCCTAAGTCGCATAAACATGTGGATACCTTTACTTAACCAGGGACTGGCGCATACCTTAATTTAATTTTTTTGATGCGATTGAGCGTGAATATCGTATAATTTAATTACCAATGTATTTAAAATGTATGCTTTATCGTCAACAGTGATTCCATGTAACACATCATCGCACTCAATTTTACTTGCATCCTCAAATATATGCCCAATGTTCATCCTCACGAAAGAACCCACATTTATGACCTTAGGTTTGAGTTTAGGATGCGTCAGGATACAAGAAAGGAAGTTTAAGTCATGTTATGAAAATGCAGGAGTGGGATACTGTCCACAAAGATGCACATTAGACGATAGGATTACATCATGCGTTTTTTCAATCTTTTTACAAATGTGTATAAAGTGATTGTATTGTATCTTAAATAAAATTCAAAAATATATTAATTTTCTACACTCATTTGTACATAAGACTGTTGATTTGTTATTTCAGAATTTTGACTTGATATTTTCCTTGTCTCTCTCGTAAATGAAGAATTTAACATATGAAAATTTCTAACGAAATACCATTTTTCCTACCTTTCTCTATATTCGCTGTCTATCTGTTGCTTTAATGGTCTAGTTTTCCAACATAGAAATAAAGAGTAGACTTCGGTACATTATGAGATATTACGGTTTCTTCAGACTTTCTTTAACTGGGTCATCTTTCAGACTCAGGTCACACTTTCTTTAATTGGGTCATCGCAGTCTTGGCCAATCCTATCCATCGGCGGCTCTCCGATTCGCAGCTTCCTTTGTTATTTATGCAAATGATTGTCAATTATAACTTTCTTCTTACTGCAGTTGACATTAAGATCAATTTATCGGTTTGCGGTTTCAAGGGAATCTAACAATGCTGCCATCTCTTCTTTTGAGGTTGCAGTAGAGTGGTATCGTTGGTGTATCATAGGTTTGAAAGTTTAACACCACCCACTATGATACCACCATCCCAACCTTCGAGGGTATTATATGTTGTGTATGAGCGCATGATATGTTCTCTGTATATATTGAACATCGAAATAACTCAATCTTCTTGAACTCCTCTTTCGAAATTAACCAGTTAGACATGAAGTCACCCTCGACACTCATTTCGTACAACGGGACGCCCATTTTTAAGTAGCGTTTTACATAAGTCCATCCATTCAACACAGTCGAAAGCCTTTTGCTAGTCTACAAAACACATTACGACTAGGATATTGAAGTCGTTACATTTTTCGACAATTAATCTTACGTTCAAAATCTGCTCTGAAGTGGTTTTTCACATCACAAATTCAGCTTTCTCCCGTGGAATCTGCCAGTCAAGCAAATGTCTGAGTCTGATGTTGATTATGTGCAGAAGGGTTTAATAAGTTTTTGTTTATTTGTGTGGTATAAGTACAGTTGTTCTGTAGTTACTGCGGTTCCTAACCGAGCCTCTCTTGTGGAGGGGAGGTATGGTTGTTTTTATTCACTTATTATCTAAGTTGCTATAAAAGGCCTCTGCGTATTGTATTGATATCGTTGATAGTTTTATATTTATCTTAAGCAATTATGTCGACTAAATAAAATAACTTATGTAAGTACGATTTTTTGAAGTCGCCTTCATTGTATAATTACAATTCATGTCACCAACAACTGGAAATTAAGAACTAATGTAGAATAACACGGGCTCAAGTTTGTTCTTTGAATTTAAATCCCTTACAACAGAATAATATAACATCTCAAAACCTTCTTAACCGATTTTTCGACCTTTAATACTTAACAAACAAAAGAATCACGTACGAACAACACATAATATGTGTTATTTTTTTGCTTTGCTTTTTTCTTTTCAGTGAGTTATTATTTTTTTTTTGGTTTTGTTTAACTTAATGGAAATATATATTACAATTTTCCAAGGTTTCACTAAACTATTAGAATGACAATCAAAAGAAAATAGAATATGATTAATATACTATAAGCAACTATTTGTACCATATTTGTCTTAACAACTACCTCCACGATCGCTTATATTTGTCTTAACAACGGCAGTCGAGTCATCCGTTGGGAATTGCGTTTGCCGCCCAGTTACGCGACATTGGCAACGGTTCCGCCATCACCGAGTGCTGCAGTGCAGTCAGCGTCTGCAATAGCACAAGCCAACCCCAAGCTGACAGAAAGTTCACCAATCGTTGTGGAAAATTTCTCGAATTAGACTAAGCATTTTCCTGTCTTAAAAAATCTATTGACCCACTCACCCAACACTAAGACGTTCGGGAAAGGGCTAAATCAAGGGCACCAGAAATGATGCAATAAAGAGCGTCCGCCTCAACCATTTATAGATGATCAAACACCAGAACACACTCAACCAGGGGTTACGACCCGCATGCTCTCTGCGAACTAGTGGAATAGTAAATGAAAGTGATGGAGAGGAGACAAAAAGTACCGAAAGGCGAAACGCGAAGGGGCAGAGTTTCAACCTCTACCCGAGGTGAAGACTATGTCCACCCCAAAGCCGCGAGCTGCGCTCTCCCAAGGAGCTAAAGCACCAGGAAAGCGGGCTAAAGCTGAATCAGCAGTAAGGGAGCTGAAGACCTAGAAGCCGGACCAGCAGTTCCGCACCACACAACATGTCTTGAAAGAAACCAGCGATAAGGTCTTGGTAGCGCAGAGCATCGAGGCAACCATCGCTGAGCTAATCGAGCTCATTACAGAGATTCTCGGCGATGTACTTACCTCTATCGCCACAGGCAAAGTTCCACTCACCACCGTCGCAGTGGCGATACAATCTTTTGCTGCGGCCTACAAGCGGCCAGCAATTTAGGGTGCACGCAGCGTAACCTATAGGCTATATGTAGGTTGGATCACTCCGAAGCCGGTTACACGGCGCTCTTATCGGTCCCTGCATATAGCAAACTCACCTACCAAAGGAGAGCACCAACCGCGCAAGAAGCTCATGAATCATTCAAGACTTTCTACCATTGCTACTTGCCACTTATTATCGGGGAACCCATCACGGTAGAAAACGGTCTAAAATAACCACCCACCCACCATCACCGCTGCCATGGCATTGATATTGAGCCTAATGGCACTCTCCATTCCTCTTTTGAGAAACGAGTGGACGTTCTAGAAAAGGGGAAAGAACCTCGAATCTCACAACAGATGGGTGTCTCGGCATTCCGCAACTCCGGATCAGTCAGGGTGACATCACCAGTCTGCTTCTGACGCTCGCGCGAAGTAGACGTCCAGAGTCTCGGCAGTCCATGCCCATGCAGCCGAAGGCTCCTTTTTTATGGAAAGGAAGACAAACGAGCAGACTGTTCACCTGATGGTAAGCGATCCCGTCGCCCATAGACACTCGCTACATTTGGAGAGTTTCGAGTGCGTTGTCAACCTAAGATGTTGGATAGAATAGGTTTATTGGTTAGGATTGGGTCGGGATTAAGGATTTGGAGGGGATAGGAATAGGAAAAGAAAAAGGTAGGCACGCTAAAGTCATGCATTCTTTATTTTATGCTGGCTTTATAAAGGGTGGTGGTAATTCATCGGGCGAGCACGGCCGTAGAAGTGCAGTGAAAGCCGTGAAAAGATGTTATGCTCTACCACCTGTTGACTCTGCCCTTAAGCAGCAGCATCTTAAAGTGCTACCAAATTCCCCTTAAACTTTCTACTGCTAAATTGTAAATGAAGTCTGACTAGTACGAGCGGAAGAAGAAACTAAAAAGAGCTAAAATCATGATTCAAGAAAGAAGACTCCTAGTCTCCTAAAAGAGAAATTTTTAACGTTCTTGCCACGCTGCTGTGTATCCGTGCAAATGCGAAATGAGGACGAGCCATTAGTGTAGTGCAGTGTTGTGCTCATAGGCAGGTTCCTGTATCTGTTATTACACGTGCACCTCTCGCCTCCAAGGCGGCCGATTGTAATTTACCTGTGTGCTTGTCGCATTAGGGGACAGTTTGGTATCCACTCTAGCGCACCTAAGGCGCAGGCTGTAGGAGAATACTTTTACACTTCAGAAGGACATGCCGTTCAAATGAACAACCTAACGTTACTCGCATGTATGGCCCGCATGGCCGAATGCGAGGATCCTGATATGAACAAGATCTTACCCCAGAAGGTAACTACATGATATCAAACACGTGTGCTGCCTCTTAGGCATATGCCTAGAACTCCGTGTCAGGACGGCATAGTTGTTAACTGCCAACATTTCGGCCACACGTAGAAAAACTGTTTCGCCCGCCCCAGCTGTGTCAAATGCATCGTGGACCATATCACTCCGGAGTGCCAAATGGAGAAAGTAACATCCGAACCACCGTAATGCGTCAATTAGCTCAGGAAGGGACACCCGACTAGCTGTAGAGGCTGCGATGGGCTCCTAAGAACCAATGTAGGCTCGCAACCTCCAAAAATGCAACCGCGCTACCAAGCAAGATAGAAACTTTTGTTCCCGCTCCACAACCGACCGTAAACGCTTGGGTTAAGCCTGCCCAAACCGTAAAAGTCAATAATAAATCGCAAGGCGAGGCTGCTTTAAAACCTACGTAAGCACCTGCACCCATCACGATAATACCCTCCGTTGGGCCGCAAACTGTCAATCCACACAAGCAGAGCGGTAAAACAATAAACGTGGTACCTATTTCCTCGAATTCCGTAGGCAACAACTTTGCACTAATTTGCAACCTTATGCAAATAATAGTCATCTATAAGTTGGAGCAATTAGCCCATAAAATCCGTGCTGCTCCGAGTCTTCGAAATTCCGAAAATAGGGACGAGGTCAAGTACGTAATCGCTGATGTCAAGCTACAAAGGTGAGACCACCTACTTAGCGACCTCATGCCTTCGCATACAGCCTACTAGCAGTTAGCGAAAGCGATGACAGCCAACACCTTTAGGATAGTGCCACCGTTAGTTCGAGCTTACGGCGTTTCATTTGACTTAGATGAATCAGAGAAAACCGAATGCACAGCAAACAATTTAGAGCTCCAATGTAGCCCATCGCGTGCGTACATAGACGAACCTCACCTATTGAAGGTGGAGTAAGGCGTAATAGAGCGGCCTTACTACCGGAAGGGGAACCCCTGAAACCAGTGTCCCTAGAAGTGATTGAAGTTTATATAAAAGATCTAAAGACTAGATCTGCACTGGGCCCCGACCGTATTTAAAATAAAATAATTAAACACATCCCAGGCCCCGTTACCTGTCTTCTATTAAGTATATTTAATATATACCTCTCCAGTGGCTCCTTTTCAGACGAATGGAGGAAACCTACAGTAATTGACATACGAGGGTGCGTTTTTAAGTTCACGGAATGAGAGGGATGGAGGGGAGTGATTATGCTCATTAGGACCGTAA
>JAOCPS010780075.1:0-10263 GCA_025505425.1 Graphium colonna
TGGTACTTCCCCGGACGAGTGTGGCCTTAAAAGTGCAGCAAAAGCTGTGAAAGGATGTTATGCTCTACCACCTGTAAATAAGGTAAGGTTGTGGATTCAAATCCCACAGGGGCACAGTAACTTTGTGTTATTTCTTTGTTGGGTTAGTGCAATGCAGACAGAACAACCAATTGCCTGTAAAGAAAGCTGATCCATGCATTGGATAGGCATGCAAAAAGTCGGTTCTTCAACTGATCTCTCTTCTGGTTATCCATTCTATTGGGCTATGCAAGTAAGGGAACAGAAAGTACACCTCTATTTCCACATACACTTATGCACTAGAGTGTGTCCTACATAGTTTGCTGATGTTGAAGTAAATTAGCCACCATAACCATAATTCAGTCAGGAGGACTTACTATTGTTGAATACTGACCTGGATTGCCTATACATATAACACCAACATAAAATATCTGGCGATTCTGGTGTCTGTAATCTTTAATTTTCTTCAAATATGATCGCCTCATGAATACTGTATTATCTGTGTCAATAAGTGCCTTAGTCATGTGTCGTTTTATGAATTTAAATTGTAAATGTCTTATTACACGCCTAAGAGTAGATCGACTAAAATTTGGTATTCCATCATCGCCATTGACAGCCTGAAAAACTTTTGCTACTGTAGGTAATTCACCGTTTATATAGAAACTGTGAATTTTTTTTCTGATTGCACATTTGTCAAAATTATCAACTTTTTGGCGAAATTTAGGTGTATCTCTAGCCAGAAGATGTGGCTTTTTTTCATCCATGGATTTATATTCTTTTAATACATTCGATAGGGTGACTAAGCTAATTCCAAGAACTTTAGCTGTTCTTTTCTTTAAATCTGTTTTGTATGGGTATTGATCAAGGGGCCATGTCTCTTTAACATGCATATATGCGTTCATAATCATATTTTTCTTGATAGCCGTAAAGCTCGTCACCTGCAAAAAATACAAACATATTATATTATTAATATATTTGTTATTTTATGTTATATAATTTTACATTACTTTATCTTATAAAAATATAACAAATGATAAAAGGTAAAATAATCTTAAGTTAAACTCAAAACTATTAAGTTTACCTTTGCAGATTTTTTTCGCCGGCTATTAATATCCTTAGACATTCTGACAAAATATTAAATACAAACTAAAGTCCTAAACGTACAAAAAAATCTAAATCCTTTGAAAATTATTGTTTACAAAAACACAAATTGACAGTTGGTTAATTGTGACCGATTCATTTTGACAGATATTGTCTAAATATTTTTTTTTAATTTATTAAGGCGTTGGATATCGGTGATTTTCTTAATAAATTTGACAATATGGACATTTCAGAATGTATTCAGGGTAGCTACCTTAAGTTATTGCCTAATAAGCTCCTTACGCCATTGCGGAAAATGAACACTGCGACTTTTGAGCACGCGACATAAAGGTGTAAAGGTTGAATAAGAAAACCCCTAATTAAATGGCCTAACAAACAAATTCAACCACATATTCCTAGCAAATAACAACGAAATTAATCATCAAAATGTTGCAAATGTTGCACAGCAAAAACTTGCCTTAGCCTTGCTCATTTTCTGCAAAAATTATTTATATATGTCTCATGCCGAAGGAGGCGTAAAAGTCATTCCAATAATTATTGGAAAACGAGCATTCCAATAATTATTGGAAAACGAGCATTCCAATAATTATTGGAAATCTCTTTATGTACTAAACCAATCTTACCGCGATGCTGTACTGTTCCCAAAAGACAGAAACGACGAAACGATGGCCCATAGTTTGCAACAACCCTGCACTATTACCTGGCTATATTTTCAACAAATTCCTGGCTGTGTAACCAAAACCGAAGACTTTTCGGCTCTGGCAGTATTAAACGACCGACATTTGACCAACCGGACTGGACCACCGGACCAACCTAACTGCCTCCATAGCCTAGTGGTATTGGCGCTCGCTTTACATACCTGAGGTCGTGAGTTCAATCCTCCAGGGAGGACAACGAATTTGTATTTTTGTTTCATGGTGAGGTTATTGCAATGCAGCCTGATCAACCGATTGCCTAAAAAAAGGTGATCCATGCCTTAGATTCGCATATAAAAAGTCGGCACCGGTTGTCAAGAACATCTTTGGCAGTCGTTAAAGGATATCTCTGTACCTGGGATTCAAAGCCGACCTTAAGTAATTTCGGAATAGACTAGAAGAAAAAAAAACTGCGGGCCGACGAAATGATTAACGATTTGAGCAGATATACATAGCTGCTCCATAACTTTGAAATTAGTTTGAATTAGTTTAAATTAGTTCACTTACCGCCACAAAGCTACTAAAACACATTGTATATAAGTAGTATATGGCAGTATATGTATTCTATACATATTGTCGCCTTATATTTTTGTACATTTTTAAAGTCCCTTAACTGTTACACGAGATCGATCACTTTATTTAACAACAAATAAAATAATAATAAATCTACTGTTTTTAACCTACTATGTATATTTGTATATTCGGGTCCATCTCCGCCATTTTTGAACCGCTTTTAAATATTCTTTTTTTGTCTGATTGGGTATTCTTCTGAAATGATCTAATAAACATTAAAAAATATCAGTACAGCAGTTGGTTTTTAAATAAAAATAACAAAATCAATTTTATTTGTTTTTTGTCACGGGCATCATCACTGATGGCCGGAAAGGCCTCTGTAGATCCAACGAACTTGAGGTGGCCGGCGCCTGGCCTAAGCTTCGTTTAAGAGTAGCTAGCTCGAGGATTCCCAGAGGAAACCTCGGCTTGGGCCACCACTCTGCGTATATTACCAAATTGGGAGGCCACTGAGCTCTTAGGTTGCTTCGGTGGACTCTCCATGGAGTTATCAGACTCAAGGGCACCCGAGAGGGCCCACCTTGGCTTGGCACCAAGAGGGGACCTTGGTTGAACTTAATTCGCGTTTAGCATTCTGACTCGAGGGTGTCCGAGAAAGCCGTACCTCGGCTCGGTTGATTGCTGTTATCTGAGTACGGGAAGAGCTAAAACAAACATTGCTACCACTTCGGAATGCATTAGCGCTGGGTCAAGAAGTGGTGGCAGAAAAAACTCTAACAACAACGCCTCTGTCGGGAGACTCTGTCGCTTTTGGATGGATTTATTTCAATGCGCCGTTTCCGAAACCAGTTATCAAGGTATTGGCTGCGGTTTGTAGGCGTTTGAGAACAACATCAGCTTGAGAGCTGGATGTGAAGATGCAGGTGTCTGCTAATAGGGCTATCTCTACACCTGAGATACGCGTTAAGTTATTGGTTTAGAGACTGAAAAGATTTGGCCAGAGGACCGAACCTTGTGGCACCCCTGCAAGGACGCGGAGTTGAGCATACTCCCTCTACGCGGTAGAGGAAGGTTCGATCACTAAGGAAGTCTCGTATTATACATACTAGACGATCGGGCACACCAACCTTATATAACTTGTATATACTTGTATATAAGCCCGTTATGCCAGACTTTGTCGAACGCTTTAGTGACATCGAAAAAGAGCGTTCTTATATAAGAACCTACTTGTCTTTTGTCTAGTATGTGCTCCGCGTTCAGTTAACTTATTGGTGACGCCACCAGAGCCTGGGACTTGTATTTACGTTATTTATAAACCGATTTTGAAAATTATTTTTTTTATCAAACGTTTAGGGTATTCTTTCCTAATGGCGGAGATGTGCGCATACATACAAAAAAATATAAGCATCGGAATTATGATCTCCCTCCTTTTCTGAAATCGGTTAAAGATTCATATTGTTGGTTCCAAATAAAAAAAAATTGCCAATAAAATCCGAAGACGATATTATGACGGTAAAACCCGAGGCATCACCTAATTGTTACTTAAACTTATTAATTACATAAACGTTAATAAATAATAATTACTTATAAAGTTGTCACCATAATATAACAGTTAATTGTAACTTATTTTAGTAGAACTGCTGAAAGTTGCGGCATATTTCGGATTCAGATGTTTGCTTGTCAAATCAAAATAAACTTTGTTTGTTTTGTTTATTGTTATCATATTTACTTGTTATCTACTGTGTTGTTTTAAAGTTTGAAGTATTTTCATTAATTTTAATTAAGGAATTCTGTTACTATTGAATATATATCCCATCATGTCCGACGATATAACGGCGCGAAAAAAACGCCCTAAAGTAAGTAACTATGTAGTTTTTAATTGCTTTTCTATTTCCCTGTATGCGCTTTAATACATTAATTTTACTATATCGTATTGTATTACAGCTTACTACCTTTACGTACATTGAGAAAAGAATCGTTATGAACACGTATACGCATGTAAAACAGGCGTACCCTCTTGACCCATTCAGACACAAATCGGAAATAATTAAAAAAACAGCTGATATTCTCGGAATAAGTATATCATCTGTGTACAATGTATTAGGAGAAGACAAAACTGACGAAGGGTCAAAGCCACCACTTGTTGCACAAGAGAAACCTAGATATCATCTAAAAGTGGACGACTTTGACAAATGTGCTATCAGAAAAAAAATCAACACTTTCTATTTAAATGGAGAGTTACCTACTATTACAAAAATTCTTCAGGCAGTCAATGATGATGTTGGGTTACCAAATTTTAATGAACCAACTCTTAGGCTGACTATGAAACACTTGCACTTTAAATTTATAAAACGGCAGAGGATCGAGGTGGCTATCGACTCAGATAATATAATATTGTGGCGAAGATCATATTTAAATAAAATTAAAAATCTCAGAAAGCAAAATCTCCAGATATTCTACATTGGCGTAACATGTATGATCACAGGTTAGTATTTAGGTATGTAATTATTATGTTTATAAATTGTTAATATTTGAGTCATTTTCTTTTGTTTGCAGTACAAACTTCACCAGACAAAGATATTGAGAAGTATTATTCATTTGAGAATCAAGGTACCAGTGGACCTCACTTGGAAAAAAATTTAGAAAGAACAAAGGCAGAAAGAACAAAGTTTCGACAATTGATTATATTGCATATCGGCAATGAAAATGGTTTCATAGAGGGCGGAGAAAAAGTGATTGAATACAGGAATCCAAGAGATTACCATAAGTTACTGGACCCTTTGCATTTTGAACAATGGCTTGAAAATGTTTTACCTAAACTCAGGGGAAATGCAGTAGTGGTAATGGATAAAGCACCATATTGCTCGAGGCTTATCGAAAATATCCCAAATACCACCTGGAAAAAGGATGACATTACAAACTGGCTTCAAACTAAAAACATCTCTTACAATCATAATGATGTTAAGATTGAATTGCTGGAAAAAGTCAAAAACTTTAAAGATATTTTTAAACAGTATGCGGTGGAAGAGCTTGCAAAAAAATTTGACACGGAAGTATTATGGCTACCACCATATCATTATGATCTCAATCCTATAGAATTCATTTTGGCCGATGTTCAAGGACATATTGATTTCAATATTAATTCAAAATATGAAGAAATAACTGTGCAACTTGCCAAAGAATATAGGCAAGTTACTTCAGACAAATGGAAGAATTACATGGACAGAGTTATGAGTGAGGAAGATAACTTTTATAGCAAAATTGATAAAATTATAGATAGGACCATTGACACTTTTTTCATAGGTGCATCAGATTCTGAAACAGAATCTGCGGAATCATCTGAAGTTGAAGTAGAGATTCATAGAATAATACAAGATATATAGTATTAAGTGTGTAGCTCTTAATTTGCCATTTTAATAGCAAAATTATTGTAAATACACTAGCCTTTTAACTTACTTCTGTGTGCAGCTGAACTGAAAAATTTGGGATTGTGCAAAAATATAGACTTTTATAGCTCTGAAAATATTTGTGATGTTATTTTATATGTTTAAGTATAAAATGATTATGTTAACAATATAAATTAAGCATTGTGTTTTTATGTTATCAATTATAAAATTATGGAACAAAGTGCCAAAAGGCGCCGTTCAGAAGTTCACTTGAAAATAAAAAATATATTTAATAATAAAAATATATTAGTAAATTTTATTTCATAAATATGAAATGATAAAAGATGCCTATTGATTAGTTTATTTAATAAAAAAAAATATAGTATTTCCGCAATTCTTTTTATTTTCATCCCTTTCCTAGCAAAACAAAATCTCTTGCTTTTACTACACAGGTGACGGATATTTCACCAATGATATTATAGGATAACACTCATTTAAAAAACATATGTAAAAAAATTTATGTGCATAGTTTTCGACCCACATTTATTTGAATAAATAGATGAAGAGTGGATTCATAAGACCCAGATTTAGTTAAATATCATTAAATCTTTCGCAACAGAACAGAAAATTACAAGAATCGACTTCAAACGCCTTAACAATACTTTGGAGACATATATTCTCCTTTATTTTGATTTTAAAAACATACTACTAATACGATTTTTATAAATAAATTGTAGGACGAATGTGTACTCTGTCAGATAAAAAAATATTTTTTCAAATTGGTTCAAAGTTGCAGAGATATGTGCAACGACGAAAAACAAACTAATGATTTTTTTTTCTTTTTATGGGACTATCTATGAAGATATTTATCTCTATCATTTAAAAAAATGTTTTTGAAATTTCTTTATAAATGACGGAGATACAAAAATGCGTAAAATCAATTTTGTTATTTTGATTTAAAAGAAAACTACTTAATTAATAGAATCAGGCGTTACTTTGCGGAAGTCCATTGTATACAATTCTATAAGACCGTTTAATTAGCAATATTCCGCGAAAAAAAATTTCGCGGAATATTGCTAATTAAACGGTATTATAGAATTGAATATAAATCTATTGTCAGTTTATCACTCTATGCACGCTTAATCTGTTATAAATGGGAAAAAAAATTGTAATATATTTTTGCTCTTCGCGTCGAAGAGGTATAAATGGTAATAATTGAAGTTTGTTTGCAGTGAATACTTTATTAACATCGTCAATTCAATACGTGTAGTGATTGCTTCTTCTCACACAATTATATTAATTTCTCTGATGGGTTTATAAAATCTGTCATTGATAATTTCATTTCAAAATTGACAGTTGTTTTAAGTAAGTTATTGTTTCTTTAATCGTATTATGCCCCATAACATATTACTTTCTATTTAACCATTATTTTAGCGTAAAAAAATAATTGGCTACAATTATACGATTTACTGCTGCATAATCGTATACGTCGAACACTAAAATTTATATAGTTTAAACTAACACTTATATAAAAGAATAATGTCACAATTTTACCTCAATCAATTTAGGAGTGCCTACCAATAGTGACTTGTATGAAATTTTTCAATTTTTGTACATTATTACATTCTTTTGAAAACCGTATTATAATTGCAATAATAATAAATTACTATTTGATTATCTTACATATCCGGCCAATATTTTTCATATATTGTCAGTGTTCAGTGTTGCCACTCAACAAACAAAGAATTATAAATTCTTAAATCGAATTAAGTCTACTTTACACGTATATAATTTTCAACAACTTTTGTAAAAGAAAAAACATCGAATTATATACTTAGCCAACAACTTAAGTAAGTAATTAATTTTATTGTTGTTTATTATCTGTGATAAATATCAAAATATGTCATTTAGATTAAAATAATACCAAAATACAATGGAAACTTATGTATTGCCTGCTGCAAGAAATATTAAATGATAAAATTTGTCAGACTGGGTTCTATGTCATTATTTTCTATACAGTTTCTACATGTTTTCCGGTATATCCCAATCTTTTATTTACTTTTATCCGACCCGTCGTCTGTGCATCTGTAATAGAATCTTGCACGTTAAATTTGATCCACTTCGCGGTTTTTTATTGAGCTGAAATATTGCAAGTTATTGCATATCGTGTTACAATGCAATATTATGATGACTTTGAGCTAATCTGACAATGGAGCTTGAATAAGAACTTTCTAATTAAACGACGCAATCATATCGAGTTTGGGCTCGTTTGATTCGTATTGTCGAGCACCGTACACCTATAAAAGCTTGTTTTAAAGAACATTTTTTATTTGAGTTTTATGTAATAACACAATTTTATTTGGCAGTTATTTCACAGTACGATATAGAACAGAAAAAACAAAAAATCTTTGCAAGTAAAATCGAGATCTTTTGGGAAGGCATAGGCTCATAAATTTATTGATGGAACATAATTCATCATTATCAAGTAAGTGTAAATAAATAATAATTGTGTATAAGCGAGATTCATAAACGTTTTATTATGATGAATATTTTTACAGTCCGCATTTGCTTTAAAAATAATATTTTATAATTTCACCTGAAACGTATACATCCATTAAAATTAATGCATTAGGTAATTTAAGACGGAATAACGTGTAATTTTTAATTTACTTAAAAATTTGATCTTTTATTGAAAAATTAATTTAGCTTCTTTTTTGAAAATAATCGCATCTTTAGTGTTATTACCCGTACATTGTTATTATTAGTGGTTGTGTTTACTATATAACCTTAAATAACTTTGTGATAATAATATTTACTTCCATCAACAAGTACGAAAAAAATCGTAAATACAAGTCAATAATTTTGGCCGGTAATGTAAAGTTGTACATATTAGAAATTGAAAAAAAAAATGTAGATCAGAAGGGAGCTGGTGATCATGAAATGGTTAGTGATTCTGTTGAAAAGAAGCTAAAATACTTTGGCTCAGTCTTTTAATAAAACAAAGAAAAGCTAGCTTATTTCAAATATTAATAAATTTGGCTCTCTTCTGCTGGGAAATTTAAAATGCCCGGAAATACGTTGTCAAAATTTTATTGAAAGGATGATGAAGGGTACTTTGCTGCAAAATTGATGACGTGTAAAAATCCGATAGAGCCATCGTTTTATTATAATATCCCCACCGTGCTAAATACCTCCTCAACGGCTACTCGAGCTTTAAATCATGACTACGAATTAATTTGCCATTTAAGCTATAAATATAGTTCGGTGGTTTGGTCAAATTTTAAATCTATATAAATAAAAATGAATGTTGCTATACGTAAAAATTGAATATGGCTTGACCAATTCGGCTAATTTATTTTGTATGGAATATATACATATTATTAAGACACACGGAATTTTTTAATAATAAAAAAATAATAATACAAAAAATATTAAAACCTACAAAAACGCCCAAAACTCAAAAATAGCTTAACTAATTCGGCTCATTTTTTTGTTAGTTCCGAATACGAAAATTGGTTACCAAAATATATTAAAATCTACATAAAAGGGTACAACTCGAGATAGGATCAACCAATTCGACAATTTCGTTTTATGTTTGTTAAGGTACACAGAAATGAAATTAAATGAAACAAATTTTTTTGGTCCTAGGACCCCACGGACCTAACGTCTCCATAGCAAGTGGCACAAATAGATAGTCCGCACTGATAGACTCTGATTTTTTTTATCGAATAAAAAAAAGAATTGGGAGATATAACAAACCTAAATTTGCTGCTTGTTCCGAGTTTGCAACTACTTCGGTAAACGTCAAGGTAGAAGTCAAGAACTAAGAAGATTTACAAGAAAGCTTTGAAAAACAATATTTAAGTTTGCTGCAATGATCCATCGGTGTTTAATTTATATAGCATAGCCATAGCCTCATTGGGTACAATATCATGATATATAAACTTGTAAAGTAGTAAAGTAGATATAAAATTTATATTTAATGTGAAATTAGGGTATAAGCGTTCTGAGAACTGCCGATAAACTGTTGCACAGTTCGGCAGATATATTTGTAAGCTAATTTTTGTAATTTTTTAAGGGAAATAAAGAAATAAAAAAATGTGACCAAGCACTGAGCAGACAATATTTTTTTGCTCTTTAAAATACTTAATAGTATATCGTTAAAATTATAGATTAAGCGTAATTGTTTTCAAGTCAAATCAACGCCCTCCATCCTCAAAGAAGATGGCCACACACATCAGTCGTAATCACGGCTTATTATTCGGTGATTACTGTATCACCATATATTTTAATCCAATAAATAATTAATTTCATTAGGCGGATACTCTTAAAACAAATTAAGTGTAATATTTAAATTAAGACACTTGGAGTAGTTTAAGCGGAAAATGCAATGCCATGAATTTGCCATAAAAACAAAATCCAACGCTGTTTATACAGCTGGTTGCTGTACACGCACTTGAATCATCAAATACCCATTTGCATCATTATTGAAATGGTAATTCTTCATTACTATTGTTAACTCTGTAAGAGATTTAGGACTAACTAGTGCG
>JAOCPS010780186.1:0-10263 GCA_025505425.1 Graphium colonna
CCACTCTACCAAATCCTTAATCCCGACCCTATCCTACTAACTCCTCCAAATCCTTAATCCCGACCCTATCCTGCTCACTCCTTCAAATCCTTAATCCCGACCCTATCGTATCTAATAAACCTATTTTACCCAATTTACCAGTTGGACGACGCACTCGTGACTTTTAGGATGTCGTGTGTGTCCATGTCATTCCATAAAAAAAGTGATTTTCTAGTCTTTGTCGACGAATCCGTGAATAATATTCATTTTTTTATTTAAATACATTTAATTTATCACTAAAATCACAAATCGATCGGACAGAACAGCCGAAGGAATTCGTATTATTTTCTCTTCCTACTCAACATAAACCATAAGCCATAAAATTCACTCATACATTACCGCAATATTCGTAGAGAGAAGAAGGACTAACAGACATATACAAAAACATAAGATCGGTTAAGTATTTTCTGAAGCTATAGAGGACTTAACATAATGACAATGCCCATTTATATGGCATACCGTACCAAGTTGTATCAAGTTCAAACATGTTATTTCGGCTCGATTTGTTATATTAACTACTAGAGAAGTTATTTTCGTAAAAAAAACCCCGGGTTTCGGAGATATTTGATAAATTCGAAAAATTTATTCACAGGACATAGCTTCTATTGCATTCTACATCACTATGATAGATTGCGCAAACGTCATGTAGGTAAAGCAAAATTCACACTTTTACACTTGAAATTATATTCCATGCTTAAAATCAAATCCATAAAGCCTAGTTAGAAAAAAAATATGAAAATAATTACTATATAATTTTGATCTTGATGCAAGAGAGGTTTGGGCATTATCCCTTAACAAATCTAAAAAGGTTGTCTATTTTTTACTTAACAGAAGTGAAGTTTTTAGTAAAAAAAATTGTTCTATAAAGAATGTTACTCAGAAGTGTATACATGTCGACTTGACAATGAACTCGGCTTTTTCTGCCAATACCATAATATCTCTCAATACTTAGAATCTGCGGTGAATCTCACTTCGCTCCCAGGAAATCGATTTCCGTTTCCATTCAAGCAACTAACAATACAACTTCGTATAGATGCATACGTAAATATAGACATAAGTGCATACAAAAACTCTTTTCCAATTTAAACTCGCAATCCTGGGATAAAACCACTAATCTACACTAATTTTATCAATGCTTTAAAGGTTGGATGTTTGGTACTCCATCACGCAAAGACTGATCAATGGATTTAGATGTAATCTGCTATTCAGATAATGAACTAGTTGGATTGAAATATAGAATTAAATTTAGAAGAATTCAGAAATATAAATCGCTTTGAAAAAACCGCGGGGTGCACCTATTTCTTTTTTCATTTTCTATCAAACCAGCAGACGGTTCAACTGATATTCAGTGATCCCGTCGGCTATGGACGGATACACCATCGTAAGAGATGCGTGTGCGTTGCCGGCCTGGTAGTTTGGATAAAACAGGTTCATTGGACACGACGGGTTGGATTCATATTAAGGATATGAAGGAGAGAGGAGTGCAAAAAGAAAAGAGAAGGGATGGCCATCCGGCATCCAAGAAAGTCATGCATATTTTATTTTATGTCGACTTTGTATAGAGCGATGATACTTCCGGATTCTAGGTACATTTTGGAAAATTCCGAAAAGAATTTCGCACGGAAGAAACCACGGGGGACAACTATCGTTTTATGTAAAGAATGACTAACGACCAGACCAATAATATCTTAAGAGTGGCGTGTGCTTAGATAGGCTCAAGAAACTCAAGCTGGCTCAAGAACATAATTGAGGGATTTAAGAGGAATGGTGTGGGAAAAGAATGTGGAAGGAATGGTCATCCGGCAACAGAAAGGCCATGCATTTTTTATTTTATGCTGACTATGTTGAGGGCAGTGGTACTTTCCCGGGCGAGCACAGCTAAGAAATGAAAGAATTTATGCTGTACCACCTTCTTTTATAGTACTTTCAAAATATTAAAAGCTGGCAAATTATACAGAAGACTGTAGACGCGCAATGTGATAGTGGATTTCGTAAGTTAAGATAAACATAAATGCTAGGTTAGGATCTGTGAAGTCATTTTAATAATTTTGTCGCAGTCTTGTCAAATTACCTCAGGAAACGAACGCAGTACCATAACATTTCACGAGCATGACCGAGCAGACGAATAAAATAAAACATATTTCTTTTATCCCTGACATAGATAAGCAAAGATATAATCAAAAATTTAAAAACAAACGTTAGAAATAGATCATGCATAATTCATTAGCGCGAAAAAGCACGATGACTGCGTCGTTACGCGCATTTAAAAACATACTATGTTTCGGAATTTCGATGAACGGTGAATGACAAAAATATTAATAAGCTCATTTTTAACTTAAAATGTGTATGTTTACTGATGTTTTTAATTAAATTTCCATGTCTTTACAATCTTTCAAATTATTTCAAGTATTGTGTAAATGAACTAGTTGTAATTATTTTCTAAAAATAACATATAACAAATTTACTAGTTAATTATTTTCACGAATCAAAACTCCATTCCATAAAACTTCCACAAGTCCATGACTTTTTTTTTTTAGAAAAGAATTACAATTATACAAACACTTTTATAAAAATCTTCTTGTTACCTTAATGTTTTTTACCTTGGATTTCTACAGTCTCATTCTACATGTCTCTTCTAAATATAGATAATTAGATACATAAAGACTAAATCTTATTTAGACATGCTTATGGGTGCATGAAAATATGAAGGCAATCAATGAGGTTAAAACATTAATTTTAAACTGCAATGCATAGAGGCTAAAATAATAAACCTAATACAGTCAACTCGATATAAGCTATTCATTTGAACCAATTTCAATAAATTTCTTATTGGGAATAGTTTTGCTTATAGGGAAAAATGGAGTCTAAAAAGACTTACCGTATGGAAAAAAATTTTACTTATTTCTTTTAGTAACTAAGCTGTGTACAATTAATAAATTCAGTTTTATTTTGCAAAAAATAAATTCATTTTTTTTTTAGAGGTAACTTATATAGAGCATTGTATATAAAATTCTCATGTCACTATGTTAGTTGCCATACCACTCTGAAACAGCTTAACTAATATTCATGAAATTTAATATGTATAATTGGTCATAATCTATTTTATACCCTTACCTATAAGGTATATAATATAAATATATAAGGTACATATATATCAATTTTAAACCCTAATCAGCAAATGATCAATAACCGCTTGATCAGTTTTTAAACTTCAATAATCAATAATATATATGGCAAAACAATGTTAAAACTATATAAGAACAATAAAGAAATTACTTACAAAGCCATCTATGAGACCGTTGCTGACTTTCTGAATTGGCACTGTAGTATTCACATTCATTGAAGTAACTGAGAAATTGCTACCAAAGGTGTTCTTCAAAATTGCTGCACTCTCGGGCGGTTTAGGCCTTGCTGGTTTGGCACGAATTATAGTTGGACCTTTTAATACTGGATATGACTGTACATTGCTTGTTGTATCATAAGGATCTCTGGTTAATACTGGTTTCTTCATAACTGGTGGCTTTTGCACAGGCTGCGGTGAAAATGGATCTGATAAAACCAAATCATCCAAGGTGTCTTCTTTGCTAATTTGTTTTCTGTTGCTCAAGAATAAATCGAAATCATCTTCGAAACCGCTCTCAGGCTGTGAGACATTCCCGCCAAAGTGATTATGATGGTTTGTTGACGTTGTGGCATCCGAACCAAAGCTGTCAACGCTGAGACCATCACTACTTGACCGAGTTGTAAATGTAGGTGAGCTGGGGGGAGAAGACAAGTCAATCAATGCACCTGTTTGCACATTTCGCGTTTCACACTTAGGAAACATTTTACTGGCATCCACTTCACTATTAAAGTCTGCGAGCACATTTTGCTGAACTGTTGTTTGTTGATTCACAACTGTTTTACTCTTCCGTGATAGTAATGCTGTAAGCACAGTTGGTTTTCTTATGAAATGAGAGGGCTTTGTGGAAACGTCAGGTTGTCGCGACAGTTTTGGCGGCGGAGGTCGCGGAGGTGGCTTCTTTTTCTGACCATACTGCGGAGTGGGTTCAAATACATCAGCCCCAAATGGATCATCGTTCCAATTTGTAACGGGTGAGTAGCGATTCACTCCATTTTGCATAGGCACGGTGGGAGCTGGTCTTGTTGGACCCTTCATACCTTAAAAGAAATGTTAAATTTTTATTTTAATAATTTTTTAATTAAATTTTAAACATAATACTAATATAATTACATTTTTTTTTATACATTTACTTTTTCTTACTCTGTTATGAAAAAAATCCTATAGGAAATCTAATTGTTTGATTAATACAAATACTATTTAAAATGAAATAAAAATTAATATTTCACGCAATGATAATACTATCAACAATTATTACACACCAACCTTACTATTGATTATGATTAAAAACCGTTATAAAATCCAATCGGAAAATAACGTGTTAACTGTTTGGGAAACTACACTAAACTGAAGTGAGGCTGAAATAAAAAATAAACAGTGTCACTACGATAATACACTGATAACGTTGCGATCCACCTACTGACGTAAATTAAGCGCTGCGCTTTGCGTAGTATCAATATAACATTATCGGGTGTGGGTACCAGGTACGAGAGAGAACGGCCTTGATTTGACGTATCGCACAAAGGATTTAATTTTTATTACCTTAAAACTAATACCTAACAGAACCAATTAATTTAACGATAAACTTATAGTAATATTGTTATTGTTTTAATAAAGTTGTACGTACCATGTTTAAGTAAATCCATTACAAAATATCTAATATTCAATCTTAATGACAGTTCGGCGCCTAAACATTTACAAGACCATTTGCCAAGAATTCAGAACAGCTCTTTTATAACTTATAAGAACAAACAGGGCCTCATGGCCTAAAAACTTAAATTCTTGGGTAGAGTTTAAATTGCGTAGTCAAAACGCCAACTAACATTTCTCTGAAGTCGTATCTTAACGTAATCGTAACAATCAAATCAAACACCAAAGATGACTCACTGTCACTGTCACAAATATTTTTCAAACAGATTTATACTCTGTGGATTTAATTACGAACGTACTCCAATGTATAATGCGCAACAAAAAGCTATCAAGTTGTTAAATCAAGCAGCTTTAGAACAATTATTTTATAGCAAATATATGGCAAGTAAAAAAACGGTTCACCTGGTATTAAGTAAAAGGGGCACGAAAAACGTCCGAGACCTGTGGTTGCATTACCAGGCTTAGATAAAATAGGATGTAGATAAAGCATATCTAGAATTATTCAATGGTAGGTATGATCATTATGGAACCCCAGAAGCCAAGCATTATTTACTTTAATCTTGCTTTTTCCGCTTTATAAGCATAGCAAAATTTGATTTACGTATACAAATAAATTGTAAATAGTACTCTACTACCATGCAAACTTGACTGACGTCAACAAAATTTTCTGAAAATTGCAGCTACGTTGGTCATCGGGCATTTCTAACTGATCCCTAAGTGGTAATAATTACAATCACATTTTTTATCAGCATTACGTCCAATTATTGTATTGTTTATCTGTTCTCCCACAGATTCATTAATATTCTTATTCTGACAGATGTCAGAGTCAGACAAAGTTTGTTATGTTATGAAATATGATACCTGTTGGAATTTTAAATGTATTTTGAGTGTAATATTATGAAATTAGCAATTCCTTAATTCAACACAATAGTTTTAAAGGTCATTTTAAAAATGTAAAACTAAAGTATAAATTAAATTACCGAAATCCTGAACTGTTCTACTTTAAAGTGTGCGCATTAAAATTAACGTAGATTAGGATAAGTTGTAATTGTTAAATTTAAACAATTTTATTAAAATGCATGGAAACATGTTATTGGATTTACCACTTGACATCTTAGTTAACATATTAAAGCTTTTAGACATTCACGATGTCCTTAATTTAATGCGTACATGCAAAACATTAACAAACTTTATTATAAATGATAATACAATATGGCGAAAAATCGGTCGACGAGAATTAATCGTACAAAATCCATTGAACAGGTATATTGTAAATATTTATTAAAAGTATGTCTTTTATAAATTTTTTGGTAAAATTGAAAATAACTTACGTATTTTAGTGATCCTGACTCTCAGTCCTGGTATAACAGATGTAAAATATCGCATAATTGGCGCAAAGGAATATACATTAATAAGGTAATTTAGTTTTTACCTATATTTTAAGGTGTAAAGTACATACAATACTGTAATATATTATTTGGCAATTAGTTTAGTCGCTTTTATTGCTTTTTTATTTCTTTAATATCATATAAATATAGTCAACAAATAGTAATGGCCCAAATTGTATGTAATACAAATATGTTGATCATTATATTTTAAAATGTTTAAGTTTTAAAATATAATATTTTAAAATATTTAAGTTTTACTGCAAGACTTTTCTGACCGATTTTTTTCACATAATTCACAATCAATCTAGAACTGAAAACCTACCAGATAAATTGTTTTTAAAGTATCTTTAACTATTGGCGCTTTGTGTTTCAACTTCTTTAAATATTTTTTTCAATCTCACCAAAGCTTAGCACATTCAACTAAATAAGTAAATAATCTCTTATCTTTATAATATTAGTACTGATATAACAGGTATTTATCATTTTATTTTTTCCATAAACTGCTACTTAGATCAACGAATAAAAAGACTGCACAAAGCTGTAGAACTCTTCTATAGATCATGATAAAAATATTTTGCTGTCATATACATATAACAAAGAGTTACTAACAAACTGCCAAAAAGACAGTTGCAATTATTTACATAAAAATGTTTGTGATAAAGTCTACATTATAGTTATTGCTTACAGGTTGTCCTCCACCATGACACACTTTACATGCCCTGGCTAGAATTTCACAAGTCTGAATTTCTTTTGTTGTCCCTTGGATCGGATCTGTTTTGTTTTCCCACCAACCAAAGGGGTCTACCAAATTGCCATAATACTCTTTGGGCATTAGATGTACCAACAGTCAGGAGATATGATGTAAGGACTAATGACATATCGAGATTTGTTGTCAGGGATAACATCATCCTTTGTGGAAATAGGTATTTTTATTTATTTAGTTGTATATAAAATCTTTTATGAATTGTATAACATAAAAGTAATTTCATGGTTCATTAATTTCTTTATTTAACATCTCTCTTGCTATGTTAACAATTAAGTTTAGCCATTCATGTATGTTTGGTAATATTATTTTATCTAAAACATAGTCAAAACTAGTTTCTGTTCTCTAAAGTATTAATTAAATATAATATTAAAAAAAATACTTTTTAGAGATGGTTGTGTCGCCGTATTCCTTTTCGAAAATCCAAGGAGAAAGCCAATATTACTGTGTCATATAGATGATTGCCATCATGATGGCCAGGTGGAAGTAACAGCAGTTGAGGGTATAAAAACCCCAAGCGGCTTGTGTGTAATAACAGGCTCCCTCAGGAGCTCACAACTGTGCATGTGGTCATGGAGGTTAACGGATAATGAATATGGATATTTGTATGAGGAAATGCAAAATATGAATTGCAGTAAGTTGCACTTTTAGTAAATGTAAAAATTATTCTTTTCATTATAAAAAATTCTAAACCATTGCCGAGACATTTATGTGCAACATTGCAGGTAATGGGTTCAATTCCCACCTACAAATAGTCATTTCGGGTCTGGGTGTTTGTCTATTATTATGTGATGTGTGTTGGTAAAACAAGACATCTAACAATAAGGGTAGCATTTTTAAATAAAAAAGAGACCTTTTATCTATGTGTATATTTATATATAGTATCTTTTATGCATTTGGTTTATGACTTATAGAAGAGTATTATGTTAGCATTATTTAATGCTTCACAGTGTTTTTTGTTTTGTTGAGAATAATTTTTAATTGACCTAGGTTGAGTTATTCAAATGCTTTTCTTACAGGGAAAAATGTGAAAATACTTCCTAAAGACGTTGGTGTTAGATGCTTGGCTACAAACAACTCTAAAGATAAAATCGCAATTGGCCTAACAGGAAACGGCAAACCACTTGTATTGGATGCAGATACGTAAGTACATAGTGCTTAAATAAATGTTTACATTGAAGAGAAAAATAAAGATCAAAATGATTTTTTTACAACGAATTACCTTATGGGGCGCTGCAGAGGGCACTCTAGCCAGTAAAAAATGTCCGAACATAAGATTTCTTGTATCTATAGTCTATGTATGATGGCTATATAGTGTCTCATGCATAGTCTACTGGGGACAACTGTTTACTTATTTATATATTTATTTATTAATTAATTATTTTATTTATTTATTAATTAATTATTTTTTTTTTTACTTATTTTTTATATTTTTTGTATTATTATTGCAGTTGGCTATTATTATTATATTTTATTCATGTAAATTTCTTTCTTTCTTTCTTTGAATATTATTATTAGATTTCTTTTATAAATCATTGTTAAGAAAATACAGGTGTTAAAAAAAAATTGTAAAGTATTTTTTTTTATTTTCATCACTAATAAAATCATAAGAAGAAATGTATACCGAATAATTATTTTGCTTATACCTAGAATAGAACTTGAAATCAATATTTTTATACTAAGGAACGAAGTGTTCCCATCTCGTGTCCCACGACATCACACGGTTTTTATTTTTTTTTCAGCTTTTTATAATTTACACAGATATTAAAATGTCAATATTTAATGTTTAAATGTTTGCTTCCAGTTACGAACTGCTTATACCCCTGGACAAGGCAAAAAGAGGGAAGTTTGCAATCAGAGACATTCAATGGCATGATGAAAATACTTTGGCATATGTTACGCATTCCGGAGTCTTGCAACTCTTGGATGTACGGAGCAACCGAATTGTATGTATAACATCAACATAACTTTTTGTTGACCGGTTGGTGCAATTGCTAGGACATTGGCCGCGAAGTCGTGGGTTCGATTCCAACCAGAAATTGCTGTTTCGGATCTGGGTGTTAGTATTTGTGAAATTTATGTTACTAAGACGCTGTTGTAGCACAATCGTAATAAAATTATGTGATTATAAGCAAAATATTATAGGATTCTGAGTATAATTTCACTCAGTCCTTTTAAAAACAATAATAGTTATAAGTTAATTACAGAAATCAGACACAGAACAAACTTTTTACATGCTCCTTTGTCTCACAGGTCATCTTAATTCTCGAGAAAGAAAGTTATCTGCTTGTTTAGCCATTTTTTTAAATGTAGTCAAAATCTGACTCTGAATAGGCAGGAGCTGTATGTTTAGGTTTCCAATCAGATCGAGTTACTCATTAAAAAAAGGAGTTTATAGTGAGTAACTCGATCTCAAGATGACTTAGGACGTAGCTGCGTTATACCTGCGTGAACACAAAACGCAATCTTCCCTGAATTCACGCGACTGGGCCTTACCAGGTCGCCAGTCCTACAACATGATTTGTTCCGATGAAACCGGCACAGCACCCTTCTCGTGTGGGCTTAGCAGATGACCCAAGGCTCGCTTCATCTTCTTCCTAGCCTTATTCATAAATTCCTTACGGACGGCCCCTAAACCAACGCAATATAACCTAAATATCAGCTTACACAGAGCCACTAACAATTGTTAAAAGTGTTCTTGTCAATCGAAACCATCTTGTCACGTATCCATTCGTCGCATCGTTTTACTTTTGAAGCAATCGCGTGAAACATCCCTTTTGTTCTGTTTAATCAAGAAACAACAACGCAAAGTCATTGTAATGAGCGTATATCGCGAATCTCTAGGACAACAGTTGCCTTATCCCTTTGTTTCTCCTCAACCTCCTTTCAAGTGATCACGAACTCGTAAAAATCAAGAAGCAACTGCAGAGCCACTGTATCACGAACTCTCTCATGATCTCTCAATGCCACACAGTGGCGGATTATTCTCTAGGCAAACTAGACACATGCCTAGGGGCGTGACATAATGAAGGCACGCGGACAACATTTTTGAGGAAAAAACTAAGTAACGAAGTTTTTACAAAGACGAAGGGACGACGTTGTGGTGCTTGCTTGAGAGCGCTGTCAACAATTAATACGCCACTGGTTCCACAGATACTTACGATAGTCTTCAGCTCACTGGTTAAACAAATCTCCAATATAATATTTGGCCGTCTCTTCTATGTATATTAGGCATGGGCCATTTCAGTGATTTTTCACTTGCTATCGGTTATATAACGTTCTCTTTGTATGCAACGATAACG
>JAOCPS010780297.1:0-10263 GCA_025505425.1 Graphium colonna
GTGGTACTTCCCCGGGCAAGCACGGCCGTAGAAGTGCAGCAAAAGCTGTGAAAAGTTGTTATGCTCTACCACCTCTAGTAAATGTATATAGTATGCCTTTTCTCTTGAAATTGCAATTTAGGTAAATAACAAACAGCACGGGCTTAAAGCAAGTGATGTATAATGCTTTGTAAACCAGAGGTCGTGGGTTCGAATCCGGCGGGGAGACAATGACTTTGTTTAGTTGTTTCTTGGTTGGATTAGGGCAATGCAGGCTGATCACCCGATTGCCTGAAAAAAAAGATGATCCATGCGTCGGATGGGCATGTAAAAAGTCGGTCCTGTGCCTGATCTCTCTCCAGTCGTGTCGATTATCCGTCCCAAAGAGAGTAAAGCTACACCTGTGTCTGCGCGTATGCTTGTGCACTATAATATCTCCTGCGCAGTTGGCTAATCTCAGATTAGATTGGCCGACGTGGCCGTAAATCGGTCAGGAGGACTTACAATTGATATATTTATATACTATTCATTACTAAACATTAAATGAATTATAAAATAATTACATAAACTGCCATGCCGCTTTAGCACTCAAATCGACAGGACATATAACAGGAGTTTGACATCCCTTGTTCTCTAGTTAAAACAATTACAGCATTTAATGTATACATTTGAAAAAATATAATTTCAAGAGCTTACAGTATAATGATGAGAAAATAGCTATCATTCCTTTAGGGAATATAAGTTTTTTCAGTCTTTCTCTCTCTCTCTCTGACGCGTGACGTGATCTTGAGAATAAACTCTCATCACTACCAATGATAATTTTTGGAACGAAATTCCTTATGGGTCGTTGCGGAGAGTCACCCTAGCCGACAAAAAACGTCCGTAACGTAAGATTCATCGTATCTATAGTGTATGCATGATGGCTATATAGTGTCTAATGTATAGTCTACGCGGGATGACGGTTTTGTATTTATATATTTATAATTTATTACTTTTTTATTTGTTTTTTTTATTTATTTTTTTTATTCATTTATTTTTATTTATTTATTATTTTATTCTTATTATCTTGCTGTTTCTTTGTAAATTATTATTATATATTCTTTTATTAATCATTGTTAACAAAAGACAAGTGTTATGTATAAAAATGTATACCCCAAAAATTATTTTCTTTATACCTCAAATAGAACTTGAAAATAATGTTTTTATAATTACAGCGAAACAGACTTCAAGCGAATATTCATGAACTCCTTTTTGAAGTTATTTTGACTTGTCTAGAAACTTTTGGATCGATTTCCATGAAGATTATATATGGAACCACTTTGTAACTACACCCTAAAAACCGGTTCATAACTTGTGAACAATCAAATGGTAGGAATCTAAACATAAACACTTACATTTCTGCACCAATTGCTTGAACAGATAGGTGACTATGTGGTCCAAGGTTGCGCAACATCCTGTGCATATGCTCGTGTCTGAAAAATATCGAAAGAAAACATTTCCAAAATGGCCGTACTATTAGTGCACTAGAAATACTAGTAAATACTGCTGCAGCCGAGTGGTGTGGGCTCTTGCTTTGCAAACCGGAGGTGTGGGGTTCGAATTCCTCGGAGGAACAATATTTGTTGGCTTAGGATGATGCTGGCTGATAACCCGTCTGCCTGAAAAGAAAGATGACCCATGCGTTGGATGGGCATGTCCAAATTACGCTTGTCAAGAACACCTTTGGCAGTAGTTAAAGGATATTAGTGCCGTCAAATATCAATAATGTTTCGTTTATTGTTTACTTTGTATTATTATTTGGTTATTTTATATGCATTATTTAAATATGGATAGAAAGATTGCACCTACCACAATTCCTCTCCACGCCTATGGTTGACTGGTAGAGAATGCCTAGATGGTATTAAGTCTGCCAATTGTAACCCTTATTTAAGGAATTTTCAATGAGGTATAAAATAAATAAATATTCTTATGTGTAATGCATCCTACGAATTCAGTTTATTCCTTTAGATAAACTGATGGTCCGGCAATATTTGCTATTTTAAGAAGCTGCCCCCAATGCACTTGGAAATGAGGCTAGGAAGATGAATCTTTTTTATATTTGCAGTAATGCTTTTAGTCTCTCTCTTTTTTGCTACATTTTTCCTTGTTATGTGCAATTTTATTGTTCTTCTGTTCCAATTTTTTCTTATACAAACTCACTTTGATGTCCGAGAATTAATTAAGGAATACAGATCCAGGTTTATAGAATATGTTTTGTTTTTTCTTCACGTCAAATCATACACATATTTTTTTTCTTTTCGTAGCTCTTTTTTCCAATCCGTTGTTTATTGCATTTAATTGGATCTGCAATTCTAAACTAAATGGCCATAGCTGAAAATCAGCGATATGGTTATTGTTTAGCCACAACTATATGCTGAGCGATGGACCTGTTTGGCATTACATACTACGTACAGCCGAAAACATTTGCACCGAGATAAATTTAGTGTAGTTGATTTTTTTTAAGTTTTTATTAATTTTAAGTTTTTTTTATTGTATTATTAGTGTCATGTATGCTTGTGGAGTTTTTGTCAAATTAATTTATTTTATTTCTTTCTATTCCCACTCACCCAACGCAGTCAGTCCCTCGGAGACGGAGGAGAGTATGTACAAGGCGGCTTCTGGCTGCAAGTTGCCCAGGAACGGCATGTGATCTTGGGCCAGTCGCTCCAACAGCACATAGTAGGTCTGCGAGAGTTTTGGGTAGTCCTGGGGAGTTTCACGAAAATATTAATAATAATACAGAGGGAAATCAAACAATTACTTTTACAGAAAATCACAAAAACCGACTTCAAAGTTGAAACACCTCAAAAGTGTTTCTTTCTAACGTATCTTCTGTGTCCATGGGCGACGGGATCACTTACCATCAGGTGAAGTGAGGTCTGCTCGTTTGATTTCCTTTACATAAAAAAAACTTACCAACAAGTCGCTCTGCGGAATACTGAGCAGTAGTTTCACAAACATGTTCAGAGCATTGTCCAAAGCCTCGTCTCCGTAAAGCCTGAAAGTTATAATAAAAATACTGAGTATTTTACATCAGAAAGAGAATAAAGGACAATATGGCATACAGTATCCAGTTTCATCTAGACTAAATATTTTTTCGTGACTAGACATTAACTCCTAAAGAAGTTCTTTTCGTAAAGTAAATATATTTATATTTCAAAAATAGTTTCTATTGCATTCTACATCTCTATGACAGATTATGTAAACGTCATATAGGTAAAGAAAAATTCACACTTTTATTTAATTTTAAAAATCAAATCCATGAAGCGTAATGTCGTAAAAAACTATGTATATATTTACTATATATAAGTATACATTGATTGTTTACCTGAAAACTCCGAAATTCGCATAGTTCCCGCACAACGCCGCCTTTAAAATGGAGAAACAGAGTGAGATTCCCTTCAACTTCATTGCGTACATTTGCTTTTTGCTCACGTCGATGGTCAGGATCCTGCTGCCTGAAATACGAACGTTTACAATATAATTTCGACGGTGGAAAATACATAAGTTATAGTATTTTTATACAGGGTTATTGGCGAGACATTTTCAATACTCGAATCTGGGGATTATATATGAAGAATCAAAATATAATAAACAGTAAATATTAATTTACTAATGCACAACCATATCCAAAAGATAAATAATGAATGACGCAACTTAAGTTTACTCTAGCGGACACGGCGCGACCGGGCAGGCCCAAGCGCTCGGGAGTAGGCGAGCGTACTGCCGATCTGGCGCAGCTCCTTGCCACCATACTTCATTGAATTAATGGAAAATTTGGCCGAAATTTATGCCCCCAATTTTATTACATAAATATAGTGCTCTGCTTATTAGGGACTCGACAATCATCCTGTATATTTAGTAAATTGTTATTTTTCACAAATAAACAACTGTAATAGTAAATACACATACCATAAGCGCATATTATGGCAGACAGCTCCCTGAACAGCAATATCCCGTTCGGGGAAGAGACGTCGAAGTGCAACCTCTGGTTCCTGTTCTGAGCCAACTCCGCTGCCAACTTGAGCACAGGAGTGCTCAACGCCGGCTCAGAGAACCAGACTTCTAGGCCTCGCAGGATCACTTTCATGTACACTGGATATCTGGAAAGGAGTTGTTCAATACACAGGGATATTACATGTGGGGATCATTAAGAAGAATTAAAATAACTTACACATGAGTAAACATAATTGGGAAGTAATTAATCAATGTTGCAATGCATGTTCATCCTAGCGGACACAACTCGGGCGGGGTGAGGTTGAAGGTGGGGTTTATGATCATTTATTTATTAGAAAATTTGGCCAAAAACTATATGGCCTACCTTTATTACATAAGTATGATGAAAATTGAGAGCCGAGTGCTGTCCTTCAATATTGTAAGTGACTCAACAATCAGTATATAAATAAATATATAATATTTCTAGATAATTACTCACATCCAATCGAACAGCATCATGTACGTAGTCTTCGTATTGAAGGCGAAGGCCAACCCCCTCAAATCCCTTGCCAGTCCTATTAGAGTTTTCTTCGCATCTTCTGAGGCGAAAAGAGGATTCTCCGGAGGACCCAGGAGGCCTATTATGCTTTCGAAGGCGGCTGGAAATTAATTGATAATGATAAATAAAAATATTAAGTTGGCGCATCAAAATACAAACAAGTGTTATTTTCATTAGTCTTGTTTAAATTCAAAGACGGAGTCCTTAAGCATTAATTGGTACATATTATGTTATAACCTGTCAAGGGCATCATGAAGGCATGGAACCTCTCCTCGTCTTCGCCCAACTCCACCATGAGCAGCCTGCCCAGGGCGGTGTAGAGCATGGTGCGACAACGCATTTCGGACGCGCCCACTCCGGCGATGCCCAGGAACGGGAAGTGCTCCGCCTGCAATTTTGTTATGTTGTCATTAGATTTTATTAATATATAACTATAGTAGACCCCTAAGGTACACATAAAACTAAATTGTACTAAACTATTCAACACAGTGAAATTATTATTCAAAAATAAAGAAGCAAACATTATACAATAACAATTATTTATTTGGTTAATATGGTGAATGAAGGCTTATGACTATATAATGACTGTTTTTGGTAGAAGCATGACGCTTCTACCAAAACAGCGGAGCATATATCTCTACTAATATAATTAATCTAAATAGTTTGTTTTTTTGTATGGACCACTTATCTCACAAACTAATTGTCTGAATTATAAAGTTCTTTCAGTGTTGGATAGCCCATTTATAGACAAAGGCCTAAGACTATATAACATCATGCTTTGATCAAAAACAACACAGCATATATTTATACTAATATGATTAATCTAAATCATTTTTTTATTTGTATGACAGTGTTTATGTCAGGAACTCTTATGCTAGTACAATGATATATAACCGAAGCTTGTATCTCAAGACGGAGTGTGAACTAACAACCTTACTTATAGACTAAACTTTTATTATTAAGGATTAAATCTATTATAAGAAAAATTAACAAAAACAACCCAAACAATAAAAAGGACCCTAGGAAAAGGTTATATCCAGCATAGAAACCTACGTAAATAGGATTCAAACTCATGGTCAAATCAGAATGATCAAATTGGTTGAATTGCCTGATCCATCTATACACCTGAGTTTGATCCCCGGTGCCGACACCAATGAAATTGTCAATTTTGTAATTGCAATTTTAAGTGCTGAATTACCACATGCTCTGCGGTGAAGGAAAACATCGTGAGGAAACCTGCATATCTAAGAAATTATATTTCTGAGATATGCGATGTCCGCCACTCCGCACTTGGGCCGCGTGGTGGACTATGCCCTATACCCTCTGTCTAGAGGAGGTTTTTGCCCAGCAGTGGGACATTTGAAAATAGGCTGTTACTTCACTTCACTTCACTTTATGTTCTTCCCAATACGTGGTATAATTTAATGTCGTATCATATTCCTTATCCTGTATAAACATACTGTTAGATAACGAAATCAAATCTGTCACGTGACTGATCATTGTTTACGTTTCAGTGTGATCTAGGTCAGCTTGCACCATACCGCTGAATAATTGTTTAGAATTTGGGTATTTGTGAATATGGAATTTATGTATGTAAAACGCCATTGCAAAACAAGCCCCAACAGCTTACAGTAAAGGCAGCGTTTAAAAAAATATTGAATGAAATATAATATGCTCTACAGAAACGAATTTAGACCGCAATATGATATGAATAGCTGACAAAAATATTATAAGATAAACGTATAAACTTCTAAGACATTTGTTTGAAACGTATTTCGTACGTGCCTCTACGATCTGAAATAACTTAAAATTGAAGACGAAATTAGCATAGTTTTAATGAGATTTTAACAATGATTTAGGGGCTTAAGCGTGAAATATTATCCTACAAACAAAAACTTAGTAAATATTTATCGACGAAACAAGGCATATTTGTGCATTACTTACTTTATGTAGTATACTCATATTTATTAAAGTACAAATGTGGCTTAAGAAATATACAATATTTAATAGTCTATGACGGGTGGCGCAGTTGCTGAGATGCGTGTGCAGGATTTTCTCTATTCTAAGAAATTCTTATCAATTATTTGTACTATCTCCAGACAATTGTTTAGGATCTGGGTGTTTGTACACATAGAGTTATAACGATGAGGAAAAAAAAATGAATACTGTTTATTTGCTACATGATGTCATCATCATAAACACGATAGTGATTTGCTTATTATGCGTAATTTATATATTCGCAAAAGACAATGCTCAAACGTTGTACCAAATTTACATGATAAATTTGGTACAACTTTTAGGCATTGTCATCAAGATTTGATGATGATGATTTTGACCACGTGCTCTGCGGTGAAGGGAAACATCGTGAGGAAACCTGCATATCTAAGAAGTAATATTTCTAAGATATGTGAAGTCTGCCAATCCGCACTTGGGCTGCGTGGTGGACTATGCCCAATACCCTCAGTCTAGAGGCCTGTGCCCAGCAGTGGGACAATATAAAATTAGGCTTACTTTACTTTACTTTTTACGAAGAACAGGTTTATTAAGGCTTTAAAGGTTTTACTTTTTTATACTTAATAATATTAGCAAGGGCAGTATACAACAAAAAGTTCGCAGAGAACAAAATGCAGAACAATTGAGTGCAATAAAACTGCACGGGGTTCAATGGACGCTTTAAAATTCAAATACACTAAAAGATACGCGCTGTACGTTCAACGTACATCCAAATGTAAATACTGCATGTGAAATTAAAAAATAATATTAGTTCTAAGCAAAAACTCCCGTATCTACGAGTGGCAGGGACGCTTAAGCAAACATCGATGACGGTGCCTAAGTAAACAGTGGTCCTACACCAGTGTACGAATGTTTAGTAGGCAATCTGGCATTTAAGTGTGGCTTTCACTGAATTCTTACATATTTAGAGGCTATAAAGAGATATTATATAAATATATCGTAATATGGTGCCAATGCTGTAACAAAATAGATAGAATGTTTGTTTAAAAATTTAAGAAAAAATTAACCGACTTCAACAAAGGAGGAATGTTCTAAATTCGAATGTTTGCATTTTTTTATTGTACATTCGCGTATATCTCCGTCATTTAAGAACCGATTTTAAAAATATATCTAGGTGGTAGAGCATAACATCTTTTCACAGCTTTTGCTGCACTTCTACGGCCGTGCTTCTCAGGAAAACCAGTTCAGTTTTTCTTTCTATCCGGACGGGCCGATAGAAAAACTACTGAACTGGTCTTCCTGAGAATTTTATGGGATTATTCAAGACGAATACTCCCTATAAGGACCTGGAAATTACTGAGCGTCGTGACTATTAGTAATACTTTTCCTTTTCACTCGATCTAGGACCATGGGCTGCATGGAATTGCTATCTTCATGATGTCAGACCACCAAATTGGAATCCTTTGCTCCTCTGGATCTTTTGGCCGGCACATGAGTCGGCATAAAATAAAGAATGCATTAATTTTTGGGCTGACGGATGGCCATTCCTCCCTGCTCCTTCTGCTCTACGAATCCTTAATATATTTCTGCCTCATAGACCACACGCAACTCTTCGGATAATATGTGTCCATGGGCGACGGGATAAACATAAATACGTCATAAATTACTTGCAACATTATTTAAAACGAATTAGATAAAGAAAAATCCGAAAATCTTATGTCCTAAATAAAATTCTCACTTTAGAGCGAGTAAAGCCGCGAGTAGAAGCTAGTTCAAAAAATACACAACGATGTTCAAGTTCAAGCTCGCACCGAAAAAGCTTATCCGACGAAATAAGAAAGATAAATGCGGTCTATTATTATGAGAAATATAATGTTTAGAATAAAAAATTAGGGGCTCCGTTGACCCCACCCCTTACAAAGCATGGCCGACAATTTATTCCTGTACATAAATTTCCGATGTAGTCATTAAACGGAATTATCCCGACGCGGGATAGGGATACAGATGCTGTTTTTTTTTTAGTAATCCTAGTAAGCGTTTTGGATTGGAATGCGGTTCAATTTAAAATACAAATTTATCTGACATGTCATTCCGTAATATACACGTTGTTAAATAAAATAAATTCAAATAAAAAAATGTTTTTTTTTAAGCAAGCTTTTATAGGCGTTTAGTGCTCTCCGAGATTGTAAAAGCACGTTAGATGATTTACATCTCCATTGATTTTTCCTTGTCTGTTTTAGTAGTTATTTTGTACAAATGTAGTTTGCAATGTATGTACTCAAACTCGGTTTCACCAGCGTGTCATCATCATCATCAGCCTGTTGCAGTCCACTGCTGGACATAGGCCTCTACTATTACACGCCGCTGATATCGGTCTTTGGCTGCTCGCATCCAGCTCCTGCCAGCCATCCTGCGCAAGTCATCACTCCACCTTGCCTGAGGACGTCCTACACCACGCTTGCCGAGACGCGGTCTCCACTCCAGAACTCGTTTACTCCAACGGTTGTCGGTTCTACGGCTAATATAGCCATCCCACTTCCATTTCTGCTTTCTAATCCGGTGGGCTATTTCGATAACCACACCAGCATATATTTGTTTTTAATTTTGTCAAAAAAATATATTATAACACATTTACGTTACCATGAAATTCTGGTAAAAGGGAACACCTTTTTTACCAGCTAAGTAAGCTTTAGTTTCACCTGTCCTGTCTGTGCATCTGGGATCTTGCAGGTTAAATTTGATCCACTTACCGGTTTCCGATTGAGCTGAACTTTTGCAAGGGTATGTATATGGTATGATCTGATGCTAGAACTTCAAGGTGGCCATAGGAAATCTTCAATCAAGTGACACAAACCCATCGAGTTAGGGCTCATGTGAGTCGTCCTGAAAATCACTATGCGTCCAAAAAAGCTTGTTTAAAAAACATTTTTTTTAAAATTTATTATTATATTTAAATACTGAACGTATCGCACTAACATATAGCTATAGCTGAATATTTATATGACTAATAAACAGTTTAATATTAATCATTTTTGCGCGATAATGGTTTTATATATCTCTTTATAATTTCCAATATTTTTATAGACTTTTTATATATAAAAATAAACATATTCTTATTGGTATAGATATTTTCTGATGTATATCTTCACTATGTTGACATTATTTCAACATAATGCCAATGTGATGGTTGGATATATCGTAAAAGCAACACAATATACGGACCCCTCCGAGCCGAGCGAAATGAAGACAAATTGCGCAGACAATGACACTAAATAAATATACAGAGATTTGGCTTCACTAAATCATACCGAGTCATATCGACGCCCTGCCCAGCTTTTCTGTAGATATACTTATAATTGATTATTTAATAGGTTGAATGATTATTTAATAAAAAAATATCTCTAGCGTGTAATTATTGATATTCATTACTAAATCCACCAAAATATTACGAAAAGACTATGTCAAAAAAAGGTAGTGTTATATTTTAGTACTTTTCATTTAGTTAAACCGATCAGTGGGGATGTAATAAAATCTCCAAAATTGAAAACTGACCCACTCACCGGCATTTAAATAACATGATATTTTGGATATCCGTAAAAATTAGACGACTGCATAATTTAATGAAATCATGCAATTTATTTGCACATACAATAACATTTTTTTTATGGCTTCCTTTCCAAACGAGCAGACGGTTCACTTGATTGTAAGTGATCCTGTCGTCCATAGACACACGCAACATCCGGAGAGTTGCGATTGCATTGTCAACCTGGGAAATTGGATACAATTGGTTTATTGGA
>JAOCPS010780408.1:0-10263 GCA_025505425.1 Graphium colonna
GCCAATCTACCAATCTATATTTTGGATAAATGGGTGTTTGTTCAACATTACAATGATAGTTATATTACACAATATTATGACTATTACTAATATTTACTCTTATGATTACAGGAATGTGATAACTAGTACCAAGAAGGCCATCGTGTACACCCCATTCACAATTAAGTGCTTAGGATGAAAAAACCAGAGTTAAATCCAAGGCATCAGGACGCCAAGTTAAAGACCCAACTTGTTGCTTGACCATTATTAAGCAGAACTAAATTATTATCATCAATAACATCCAAAACGTCACAACCACGTATTAAGTCTGAGCCACAACCCCAAGAGATATGATGTGCGTGTGCGGATAGATTTTATTAATAAATCGAAGTTACGTTTTTTACATTCTGGATTACATTTCAAAGGACTATAAAAACTAAGTATACTAATTTCTTTGTTATCAACTTTTATTTTTACACAGATATTTTGTAATGAGTTGTCAAAGTAGATATTGACTTTATTGTAGGCAATACTTTTGTAGATAATTATTGAAAATCCGTTATGTTTGTCACCTGTATCATTTCTTTCAATATTATAATGTTATATTTCAAAATTTTCTTGAGGTTTAAACCATGTTTCACTGATTATTGCTATGATTATATTTTGATTGTAAATAAAATCTATAAATATATGCGTATCACTATTTTAACTTTGAGCATTCCATTGTATTATCTTCAATTCGGATAGATGCAAAATTAATAGATGTCTCTTTTTTCTTAACTATTTGAATAATTGTATTAACCTAACTTTTAACAAAGCTATCAGGTTTCATAAGATTATTAACTTGAGTGTCTAAATCATGTGCAGTTAGAGCTGGAAAGGCAGTGGCATCAAATAAATCTGAATATGTGGTTTTATTTAATTTTTCTTCACTTTTTCCTTTTTTTCAGGCATTTAGTAGAAATAGCGATATGATTACCCTCAAAGTTTGCACATCTGGCATCCCTGGGGGCAACCTGGTACAATTTAAAATTGTGTTTCTCTGCACAAATTGAACACACTTCCGAATTACGACAAAATTTGGCAATGTGTCCAAAACGCATACATTTCACACATTGTTTAACAGGTGGAATATATATATTTACTTTATGACGCCAAGAATCTAAATAAACATAGTCTGGTAATATGGTTGAAGCAAATGTGACAGCAACTGCCTGTGCAGGTATGAAGAAAAACTACCACTATCACTTCTGACACGTCGCATGAAGCGCCTGACTTGTATAATATTCTTAGAACTACCAATCAAAGAGAATATTTGTTTATTAGACATATCTATTGGAACAGAGGTGAGAACTCCAGTGACCTCCGTGTCCTTAGCAGGTATTGAAGCTTTAAAAGATAGACCAGACCATGCCTCTACCGCTTCTTGTTCGCCATTACGAGATGTTAATACAACACTACACGCTTATATAAACGCAACAAAAACTTGTATTATAGAATTAACACTAGAAGTTGGAAGATTTTATATAAAATTTTCTAAAAAGCGCGCCTTTCCACTTCAACAATCTCCCGCCTTTTTTCAAAACATGTTTGTCTATTATATCAAACGTCATACAGATCGCGTCAGAAAAGTAAACAAAATAAGTAACCCACAATCTTACGAAAATATTGCTACAAAACAGAAATATAATAATAGGTAAATAAATAACATTTTATACGATATAATAAACAAAATAATAGTTCTATATATTGCCTATAAATCGGAGTTAATACTGTTTTATTTACGTAAAGGTAAGAAAATATAAAAGTGTCCCAAGTTTTTTTTTGCGGACGGTAACTTGATGGCAACCTGGGAGATCGGATATTATAAGTTTATTGAATAGGATCGGGTCAGGATTAAGGATTTGGAGATGATAGGAATAGGAAAAGAAAATAGAATAAACTACAAAGTTTATGGTATTTTATTACCTATTCTGCTATTTTTGTGGTAGAAGCATTGAGTGTAGTCATAAAAGAAATACGACTACAAAACACACCAAAACCTTTATATCAGGATGGCGTAATAAATGTATAATAATACCATTGAGTTAGCCCAAGCGTAAGCAGTATATAAGACTTGTACAACAAATGTTATATGGTTGTAGTAAAACCAAAAAACTTCATCATTATTTCCGTTGCAGAACGAATGAGGTTACTAGGTTGTTACTGAAATTGAAATGGAAGCAATTCCATTACAGCAGATTTATAGCAATAAGAGTCATGGAGTGTATATTCTTTTTTATGGAGAAGGAAACGAGTAGACAGCCCATCTGATGTTAAGTGATCACCGCTGCGCATGGACTCCCGCAACACCAGAGGAGTTACAAGAGCGTTGCCGGCCTTTTAGATAAGAGTACACTCGTTTCAAGAAACGTCCCTACAGGTCTCTAATCGTATTGGTATATTTTATCAAACATATTTTCCAAACATCTTAAACAATGCAGACCGAAAAAGGCTTAACGTCGTAAGTACATAAGAAGGCACTGCCGCTACACTAACTGTAGAGGAAATTCTGCTTTGTTATGGAGATTTCTAATACTACCTGAAGATTTAAATTTATTTCATAAGCGAACTGTACCACCTGTAGTAACAAAAAAAATAGTTATAAATCATTTGTAGCATTCTTATCCTTAAATTGCCTTCAACTAAGTAAAAGATTAAAATTCAAAATCAAAATAAGCTCATTCACATAGGTGCTTGCGCGCTCTTATGATAGGTCAAGATTTACAATAGATTGGAAAGCAGATTCTACTGAGAAGAGCTGATGAGAAATTCTACTGAGAAGAGCTGATGAGGTGGTTTTGTTTGCATGATCGTGTACAAGAGCGCACGCACAAGCAGTGTAGGAAGGGAGAGAGGTGCCTAACGCATGCTTATGAGTGCGCTCACATATTTGCTTGCAGGTTGTTAGGGGATTTTTTCGCGGAATATTGCTAATTTTACGGTCTTATAGAATTGTAAAAATAATGTTGGCTTACAATTTTCAGTATACAATGATTTTCTCTTAAACCACCACAACGCTTAATTGTTTGTGGCGTAGCAGCTGCTTTCTGATGTAAGTATATTTACGTTGTTTATTACGCCCGATACTCAAATCCTGTATTCACAGCAATTACAGCTTTATTTCAAGTTTGGCTTCCTTTCAATATGGAAAATATTCGCAGGTCTGTAATTGCGCACCATGCGCACACCTGAGGTCAATCACAATAACAGGCAAATTATAAAATCATAAAAATATAATATATATAAATAAAATTAAAATTATATCTCGGAACTAAAAACTCTCAATCAATGCACCAATAAACACGTTATGTTAAAAAATGTCAATGTCTAGTTAGATCAACTTTGAAATATTTTATTTTATTATGAATCTAAAATGCTTATTATAGCAATAAAATCTTTATTAGATTATATTTCAAGTTTTATACAGGATGGCCTGAGTCCGCTGAGATGAATATTCATTTCGACATCATTTATCTTTAGATTATGTATACTTACTGGTAATTTTTTTCTTCATATATGACCCTCAAATATGAGGTCGTCGAATATTAAAAGTGATATACCTTTATTAGACACTGAAAAAAAAATATAACTGGAAACTCCGCTTCTCATACCATTATAGTAGATTCCAAAATATTCTATGAATATGATACTTCTATCATTGAAAATTTCTTTTAAGTATTTGATGTAACGAATTATATGAACAATGTAATATTTACATATTACACATTTTGCGCTTGTTTTCATAAAATCAAAACTTTCAAGTGTATTACTTTGTATAAATGAGAGTTATAAATGGAATATTGTATCTATAGCAAAAAAAGATGAACGTAAACTTTATTGAATATATAATATTTAAATTCAAAAAGTTTTAGGTAAGAAGCATTGCGAGATAACGTTTTAAATTAACATTTTAACTTCTGCGGCTGTTCAAAGAGAGCCAAAATTTCAATTTGAATTAAAGTTTATTTTCAAAAAGGGAAGCAAATTCCTTTTGTAGAAGAGAGATTTGGTACTAATTTGACGACTCGTGCAGATTGGGTCTAATTAATCTTCTTATTTAGACATCAATAGTAACACACCAACCATAATAAAAAATACCACTCACTTATTCATTATGCAATTTAAAAAAAAACAAAATATTTATATTTTTGCGGTTTTACCAGAGTTGATTTTTTTATCTGCTTAAAATCCATTATTTTTGCAACATATGTACATTAAAAAAATTGGGTCCTCACGTCATCTAACGGCTGGCAGATGTTGTTTCACATAATTTTTCAGAAATATCTTATTACAAAAAATTTTAAGTAAAATTAAATAAAAAGGATGCATATTAATATCATTAAATATTTAATAAATACAATAGCATCGACACATCTTACATACTATTATTATTGTATATACATTCCATCATATAGTGTGGCGATGCGTCGCCACGGCCTGTATCGCCACTCCAACAATCAGTTTTACTCTAGCCTATAAATGTTTCACATCAATGAGTCCTCTCTCTAAACGGTAGAATAAATTATTTAGCCATAAAATTTGAACCAACCGTTAAATATTTCTCGCCATTCTAAATAACATCTATTAGTTCTTTTTATTTTGTCACTCTACAGTCGTTGTAGCCGGTTCTATCACTTCCTATATCCTGCAAAGCACTTGTCTTTTATCCGGCAGTAATAGCCAAACGCCGCTATCGATAAAAATTTTCTGGCTGCCAAATGGTACTCACACTTTTACGGAACTTACATTGTTCTCTAAAAGGATTATCTTGTTATTATTAACTTTCAAATTTACGTTTATTTTGACAACAACTATCATTTTAAGTTTTTCTTCTTAGAGTTATCGATTCTAGGCTTCGTGAGCTACCGTATCGAATGTCATCATCTTCTAATCGATTCTCCCTAGAATTGCTCAATTTTTGGCTCCGCTAGACAGCGCATCGAATACGATATTCTTCTAATCAATGTTCTTTAGAATCATCTGATTCTAGATTTCTTGAGACAGCCATCGAATACCATGACCTAATAAATAATTATTGCTCTCTAGAGTCATCTCATTCTGGGTTTAGTGAGGCAATGTGTGGTATAAGATCGTTTTCTTAATACTGTTCTCTAGATTCAAGAGATTCTTGACTCTTTAATAATGAACGATGAGTTCTACAATTGAAATCAATTGTACCTCTCAGAACTACTGTCACAAGACCTAGACATACCTACTCTATAATTTTTAAGATGAAGTTTTTCCTGTTGTGAATCATGTTCACTTTGCAATATCTAAGTCTTGGCCTTTCTCGAGTTTTCAGATAGATTTGATTTTATTTTAGGTTTAATTAAACGGTATAATTGCGGTTTATTAATTAGAAACCAAAAAACATAAATAAAAATATTTATTTTAAAAACAACTACCTACGTACTTGTTAATTAAATTCAATAACCTGTACGTAATTTAATTTCAAAGTAAATTGAAAAAGTAAACTACGTTGAAGAAAGTTTAACGAGGTTGATCATTTATTACTAATAATTATTTAGAAGCCTCACTCCGAAAAATTTGTGAAGATGTAACATAGCACCTTTTATTAAGAACAACGGAATGGTAGGAAAATATAAAATACCTAATCAAATAAAAAAAAATATAACTGCTACAAAACAATATCCGAAGAAAGTCCTTGAGTCACAACCACCCGCAACATATAAAGAAGTACTAAAATTCCTTAATTAGTTTTTTATACGCCTTGCATCCACGTTGTTAATTTTCTTAGTTAGCATCTCCCATAAATTCTTGTATCACGTGAAAGACTCCCCTATCTCCTCAGATATTAAATAATAATTAGGCACTATTAATACTTTAAATCTGAAAAGATTGGAATGTACAATTAGCGGTAAATATAATCTGTTTCATCCCTTAAATTCTGCAGATGATTTTTTTCTGTAAAGGCTGCCTGGATGAAATTGTTATCATATATATAATGAGGCCGTCCTTTGTACCCATTTATTTGTATATTTTATGATAATTTGTTTTGTTTGCTCTTATGGTGTGCAATAAAGAATATTCATTTATTCATTATTCATTAAATAAAAGTAGGTAGGACGAAAAATGTTTCAAGAAAGGTAGAATTTATATTCATTATTGATTCAAAAGGTCAGACTTCCAAAAGAGAGAACCATATTTTGGCTTAGAGCACAATTAATTAACACAATTCTTTTTCCTTTTAGTTCTCCGAACTAATCGTCTGATAATCGAAAAATAAACATCAAATCATCAAAATTAACGCTTGTGCTTAATTCTTTTCGGGATGTAGCGTAAAAATTTATACAAACATAAATGACTTTATTATTCATCCATTTTTAAAATACGTAAAGCATGCAATTAAAAACACGGTGCTTCGGTCTGAAATTCCTTAAGCAGTGACAAAAAATTGTAACTCAACATAATTTAAATATGTGGTTGTTTATTTCACATGTTTAGATAGTTCAATGAAAACTGATAACCATATAATAATGATTCTCAGTCTAGAATATATCGATTGACGAGACACAAAAAGAAGCTAAAAACATTAAGATTTAAAACACCCTATCATATACAATGAGCGTCACAAAAATATCATGGGTACAATAGGTAATTGAGCGTGTTTTTTGTATTGGAAAGCTTCAATCATGTTTCTTGTGTCGAATATCTATTTGTTAAAATAAGTCCTGTAGGTGTGATTGAATTCAAGGCAAAAAAAGTTATGTCATTACTGTCAAAGCTTAATTAAAAAACTCATTCGTTTGGTACTTTTGATCGTGACCGATCGACCGAACGTATTCTGTATGTGGGTTCTAAACACATTAGTGTTTAACACCCATCAAACGATAAATTTTATATCTTTTTCCGTCAGCAAACTGAAATTTTATCTCCACAAGCATGTGCGGAATCATAGCTTTCTAGTCCTACAATTAATCTATGGCATTTATTTAAGGAATTCATCAAAGTTTGTTCGTTACTTAGTTACACAGAAATAACTGTGAAGTAGTTTTGGTGCCTCTCTCGTAGCCATACAATACAGACAGACAAAATTTCAAAAAAAAAATTGATGTACGTGTATATATTATATGTACATTTTATGTGTTGCTGAACGTTCTTTAAATATTTTTCTTCTATTAAGGGAAAATAAGGCCGACAGCACAAATCTATACAGGTTTTGATTGAAATGATTAAACCAACCAATTCAATTATTAATAGAGAATATCAAATAAATATATTGAAATGCATGGAAAATATTAATAATCCTAAGGATTATTCTTAATATAAGGTCGTTAAATAGCTTATAATTTGTAGAGTTACATTCTAGACTAAAACTCTAAAATACACTAAAGCGGCGATAAATTGAAAACAAATACTCTACAAGATACCCTTTAGTAATTTGTTTCCTTCTGCTGTTATTGGCATAACATTAATTAGTTGCCAAGCGCCTTACTAGTAAACTTCATGAATTTTTATAGTGGCTTTAGTTTTATGTAACTTGTTGCGCAAAATTACATGTCAATGTCACTAACCGGTCGCCACTGTATTTAACTACTTTGTATTTTATTCCGCGGTTGCAAGCCAGCGTAAAGTTTACGTGAAGCAATATATTTAAAGGAAATGTTTGTTAATAGTGCTTTAATAACTGGATATCAAGACAAGACAATGTATATTTATAAATTGTATTTTCATATAATTTTTAAAAAGTCTAAGTCAAACGACTAACAACAAAATCTTTAATTTGTTGTTAATTACGATGAGCAATAGCTATTCAGAATTAAGCAGCTTGCTATGCTATGTCATCGAGAGCCGCGGCGATGAAAATGTTGAAATTCTTAAGGTTTTTTCACAATATTGCTGCTAATTCAAATGATTTTGTTGGAAATTAGAACAAATTATAGATTTTTGTTGTAAAAATAACGATGTTTTTATATACTTTACTACTATACATAAGCGCTAAAATTAATCTAGGTCTACGGCGACACTGAAATAATCCGTAACTTGTATTTCGTGATTATAAGTAGAGATAAATTATCTTTACCTGTTACGATGGAGCTGAACAGAAAGAAAATAATTAAACAAAATCTCGACAGGACGAATCACCGACTTAGTACTTGAGTTGCTCTTCTTTAAAATAAATATCCTTTACTTTGAAAATAAGCTTTTCCATTTTTTAATGGAATTGAAACTGTGTTTCTATGAAGGGGTGCAAGAGATAAACACTAATTTATGACGATATCTATAAGTTTTACCAAAAACTTTATCAAACCAATTTTTTTATAAAAAAATACATTTATACACAACTATTGTAAGGTTTTATATTTTATGTTTACCTTTTCAAACGTTTGTCAATAATTTATGATAAACTAGGCAATAACTTGTTGCTCCACTCAACTGTCCATGCTTAATGTTAAAAGCTGGAATTTATTCTGTAAGGGCCACAATTTTTTCTAATATCTACTTTATAAAATAAATGTTGCATCTGGCGACAAGTGGGCTGGTTCTTTTCTTGCCCAAAAGTTAAATATAACCCTTCAGCAAGAAAATGCAACAAACGTTCTTGGCGCCATGCCGTGCGGAGTAGGATTATTCGATTTTTGTAGTTAGGTCAGATCTTTTGCTTCGTAATTTTGTGTCCGTAATTAAATGAAAGGATAAATGTTACATATTCATATCATTGGTCGTTAAATAATTGTCTAGTCCTTAACCCCATCAAATCCAAACGAGGTAAGAAATTTAGGACTAGAATTAGACTCAGAGCTGTGCGTTGAAGTTATGTTCCAAAAATAGTACGAAGTTGATTTTACAGATTAAAAATGCTTTATAAAATTCGACAATATATTAGTCTCGATCTTTATTTGCAACTTGTCGAGCCACTAGTATTGTCTAAATTAAATTACGCGGATATTATATAGCGTTGTTGAGTTTACAAACGAACGGAAACAAGTACAAAATGCTTGTGCACCTTTTTATTTTAACATAACTCCAAGAAGCCATGTAATACCTTTTCTCAATGCGCATAATTATTAATACGGAAATGCGTAGGAAAATTCACTTAGCGAGTCTTTTATTCGACCTAATAAAATATCAGTAACCACGATACTATGAACGTAGACTAGAATTGATTGGTGAAGGAAACAAGCGTGAGGCACGTCAATGTTGTCAGCAACTCAAAATACAAAAGCACTTCACTGCATCCTTCCGCTACAGCTTTAGATATTCGACAGCTGTGTTGGAACAATAGTCCACCACCTATAAGAACATCACAAGTGAAAAGTACTTTTAGAAATATATTAAAAAAATTCTTAATCGAAATGCAAAAAACTGAATAAAATTTTCCAAAAATCTATAATAATTTATTCTATTTTAAATAAATACATATATATACTTTACTTTACTACTTTTACATGCACATGTCTTTTTTTTATTGCATTATTATTCCGTGTTTCTTCTGTGTACATTTCTATAATTATTTGTTTACTGTTTTATTCCTATATAACGTTTAGTCACATATTCGGTGTTTACGTTGCAAATGAAATAAAATAGACTCCACAGACGATTCTACAAGGCCCTTCACGAGTGAATCGCCCATGGTGCTTCTACTGTTTCTATACGGTCTCTCGGTCGGAGACGCTTTGTACTGTCGGCTCCTGCCATTGCCCGTTGGCTAAGGATAATCGGATGAGTCCTTTGACACTCTGAATGACATCTGCGTAGATTGCCTCATCCGATTTCGTCAAGAAGTACTTACTACCTTTATCCGGGCGGAGAATTTCGAGTTCTTGCGATGGGTGATTCGTGAGGCTATTGAAATTGAGATATAACCAAATTACAATATAGAGGATGGTTGGATATAACTGCTTGGGATCCAATTATGAATAAAATCAACCCAAGAAATAAGCACAGCATTGTAAGACCATAAGGTACCAACGTTAATAAATTAATAATTTAAATGTACATTATCGTTTTCGTACATATATTTTTATAGAAATATGGAAAAAATTATGTAAACGGTTTTTGTAATATTTACTACTTACACTACGACCATAAGAAAAGCTTATTTGAACTTTATGAATGGTAAACAACGACACCGGCTCAGTATTGCTAATATTTCATCATGACAACTAAAAGTAGTAAAATGCACTCGCGAAAAATAGACACAATAACAGCGCTTTATAAAATAGTGTTCATTTATTTAACAATTTACTTTTCCGCTTGTTCATTTGTTGACTCCTTTTC
>JAOCPS010780519.1:0-10262 GCA_025505425.1 Graphium colonna
GGGAAAAGAAAAGGGTAGACTTGGCCATCCGGCATCCCCAAAAGTCATGCATACTTTATTTTATGCCGACTTTACAAGCAAGATTCCATTCTCACAGACAACGGGGCAGGTGAAACTGAATAAAAGCTTGTAAAAAATGTCATTAGAAGTGTAACGTGTTTAATACGACAGGACCTCAATCTGTCTTTCAATTTATAATTCTATTGAAATATGAGATTTTTCTTACAAACTCCTTTGCTTATGCAATTTAATGTACTGGTCGGGAGTTTCGTAACACAAACAGACATAGTTCTTTGCTTGCTTACGTTCTATTAATGCATTTCGAGAAAGATTGTTCCAAAACGGCTGTTCTTCACTTTTCATCGAGCTTTACATCTCATTTGTCATATTAATCGATTATGCTCTCGCTATGTAACGGGCATATTAGTTAGAGCAATGTAAAATTTTCATTGTGTGAATACAATATTAAAGTTTGTGCTAGTTCGGAATTTAATTGTATTAGCTTTTGTTTACGTGGGAGATGTTAGCGTCCAACATGACTGGAATTTAAAAATTCATCGGATTTTAAAATTGTTTTATTTACATTATTATTAAATTTATTGCTTCAAATTTTCTCCAAACTCAGTTTTTCTGCATTAACGATTTTGATAGTTATAAAAATAGTTTAGCGTTCATGAAATCGTTTTAGTTTCTCTGAATTTTGGTAAGCTTTCTGTGAAACCTGTGTAGTACCCATACTTGTTAGATAAGAACCAATACTTCTAAATTTCGCAACTTTTTTACTCTAAATTCAAATCAAGTATATAAAAAGTGCTTTTAGAATTTCTATACCCGGATAAGTTAGGTCTGGACGAGATATTGGAATGAAATTGAAAGAATCGAGTGGATTGCTAGATGAAACGTCTGTAAACTTTAAAGAGCTATCGAGTACGTATGCATATCCTGTACCGCCTCCGAAGCGTAGTGGTATGGGCCCTTACTTTGTAAACCGGAGGTCGTGGGTTCGAATCCTGCGGGGGATAATAACTTTGTCTTATTGTTTCTTGGTTGGATTAGGGCAATGCGGGCTGATCACCCAATTGCCCGAAAAGAAAGATGATCCATGCGTCGGATGGGCATGTAAAAAGTCGGTCCTGCGCCTGAACTCTCCGGTCGTGTCGGATATCCGTCCCATCGGGCTATGAGAGTAAAGGAACAGAGAGGGCACCTATGTTTGCGCGTACATTTGTGCACTATAATATCTCCTGCGCAGTTGCCTAATCTTAGATTAGATTGGCCGTCGTATTTAATATTATAAACGTAAAAGTCTATTGGATCTTTAGTAGGTTAGGCTAGACTGAACGGACTTTGAAATTGTGTACCTGTATAGAATAATAATCAGGATTGACTATGAATTAATTTTATTCCCGTAAAATTTGCTTTCAAACTCTATTCATGCTGCAATCACTCCTGATATATATTTTTTTGACCGAGCGAGTAAACGAGTAAGAGCTTCAATTAGAATTGCGGCGAAAATACATATTTTGTATGTCTGTGTACCGAGATACCTTTCGAGCCAGTGCTCCAAATGATATGATATTTTGAATGTGTATGGTTAACCTTAGAACAATTTTTAACACTACAACTACCAACAGTTACATATATCTATTTCTACCGCTGCCGTAATGGCGGTTTGAACTAGTTCCTAAAAAAGTTTTTGTATTAGAAACATTAAAAATAATGACCGGTCGGTATATAAAGGTATATAAGAAAAGATGAGAATGATTTATAATATTACTAAATACAAGAACTTGGAAAAAGAACAAAACTTCTGTACAAAATCATGCTTACAAATGCTAATACCGGTCGTTTTGGCTGGTCGGTAGATCTAGTGTTAAGCCCGCTGGACATTAAAATCGGTTCAATTTTTTTTTATGGAAAGGAAGACAAACGAGCATACTGTTCACCTGATGGTAAGCGATCCCGTCGCTCATAGACAAACGCAACATACGGAGAGTTGCGAGTGCGTTGTCAACCTGGGAGATCGGATATAATAGCTTTATTGGATAGGATGGGGTTGGGATTAAGGATTTGGAGAGGATAGGAATAGGAAAAGAAAAGGGTAGACACGGCCATCCGGCATCCCCAAAAGTCATGCATACTTTGTTTTATACCGACTTTATAAAGGGCGATGGTACTTCCTCGGGCGAGCACTGCTGTAGAAGCGCAGCAAAAGCTGTTAAAAGTTAATATGCTCTATCACCTCTACAAAATTGTTTTTGTGTATTTGCTTCTAATTTTCAATATTTGAACATTTAGTAATTGTAAATTAATATTTAAGGTCACCAAAATTGCGTTCACATATAGCGTTATATCGAAGTTTACGTAGTCTAATATTTAAAAAATATATTTCAAAAACCGTACGGCGTCGTGGGACACCAGATAGGAATGACGTTCATTATTATAAAAATATTAATTTCAAATTGTATTCGAGGTATAAGGATAATAATTATTCGAGTAAACATTTTATATTGATTTTTTATTGTTTAAAATAAAATAAAAACCACTTTACAAAATTATCTTTACACATTTGTTTAAAATTATTTTTAATAATATATAGAGAAATGGCTCTTTACATGAATAAGATGTAATAATAATAGCAAACTGCAATAATGACAGTCATCCCGTAGACTACACATTGACACTTACCTTATAGTCGTCAAACATACACTATACATAAAGATCTTACGCTTTTGTTAACGTTACGGACGCTTTTTGCCGGCTAGGGTACCCCTCCGCAGTGCCCCATGAGAATCTTCGTTACAAAATCAATAATATACATAGTATTATTACTATAAGTCTACGCTATACCTTTTAGCCTTTAATAAAAACGTCTGGGAATACCACAAGAGACATTAAACGCACGACTGAATTTTGGTACGCACAGATCATGTTAATTTTCAAACAATCCCGCGATCAGCCATTATTCTAACTTGGAAACGATGACGCTGTTTGTAATTCCAACAGATTTTGAATCTAGGCCATTAAGTTTGATAGGTGGTAGAGCAACACCTTTTTTCTGCACTTCTACGGCCACATTGCAAAGTCATCATAAAATAAGGAAACCTTACCCTGGCCCCATCCTATCCAATAAACATATTCTATCCAATTTCCCAGGTTGACAACGCACTCGCGACTCTACGGATGTTGTGTGTGTCTATGGGCGACAGTATCGCTTAACATCAGATGAACCGTCTGCTTGTTTGTCTATCTTTCCTTTAAAAAAAATAAAACACAAAAGCAGCTGATACTCTATTAATCTCAACTCTACTAATAATATATTGTCTATATATGAAAAACTGAAAGACTAAAGATAGATAACGATGAAGTCGCAAAATCGTAGGTGATTGAGATCATTGACCCTTATCATTGTGACCGCGTAAACCAAATATTTAGATTAACAACAAAACAAGGCTACTAACAAATAATAGAGTTCATGGAAAATTTTCTATAAAAGCCTGAACTACAAAGACTTAGGTGAGTTAAAATTAATTTTACCTAAAAATAAATTTTCTCCATATTACATTTGTTGTTTGATCGAAATTTAACATGCAATAATATTATTTCTAAGACTTACGCGAATATTTGACATTTTAAATTAAACATGGTCACGTCCTACCCGTGACCATGAACGCTGTAAAGGGTTCGAAACGTCGGGTGATAAAATTTAAAAATAAACCGCGATAAAATCCGTAAAGTTGTTTAATTTAAAATTAACATGCAATAGTTAAATAAAGTACTTTTTTTTAGCTTGAAACCGGCTTGATCAATTTGTCAATCAAAAAACTTCAATATTTTCAATTTCATTATAATTATATAGAGCCGTTGTGAAAATAGTCTTCTGCTTTAATATTATAAATATACATATTTTTAAATGTATCTTTCTTTTTTTGTTGTTTATAAATATTAACGTATGTTAAAATGTTTACTTTTATGGACTTTAGTGTTGCCTGAAACTAAAACATGTCTATTTATAAAATACAATTCTTATTTCTGTTAAGTTTTGATTTTAACCATAAAAACCTCACAAAATGTCGGATATTTGTATAACACTTCTATATTCGACGTTTTTTGGAAATACAGTATTTAGTTATATGGAAAAAATAACCCACCTATTTCAAAAGTCACACTTGTCCATTCATAAAATGTCCTTTAAAAGGGATTAGAAATATCCTCATGATGTAGTCAGATATGTTACTAAGATTTTATGCTCTAACACCTAAAAAGTTAACTGAAAAAGGTAAGAGCAACTAAAATGAATAGACAACAATATTATTTTCATAGAAAATTTCGAAAACCCGATTACAAAAACAAACTGGCTAACTATAATTTTTTTCTAAATTTTTAAAAGTTTTATGGGACCAAACATTTCAGATAAAAAATTAGTTCTATAATCAGTTTACAAACGACAGAGTTATGCCACAACATAAATCAAAAACTTAAAACATCCGAATAGAAAACGTTCTTCTTTTTTGAAATCAACAACAAATAAGAAATTTTAAATCTCTAACGATCACGCAATTTTAAATAAGCCAGTGCAGTTCTAAATTATAGAACTGTATCAAAACAATACGTAGGAAATAACAATTTTATCATAGTTACAACGCAAATCAATGTTACAAGGTCAGATACAGGCGTCTCATTACCATAAGTTCGTACGACGTGAATACCGCCAATAGCATCGGAGAAATAAATATAACATTTAGTTAAAAAAAATAATATTGAATCTTCAAGGACAGAGCTGTGCTGTGTATTAGTTTATAAAATCGATATATATTGAAGTATTTATAAAAATTGCAACTATTTAAAAATAACAAAATATATCAAATTCTACGATTCCTAAATTATATCAACCAATTTTGAATCTACATATTATGTATATAGCTGGTTACGAAAGGTTCTTGGTAGTGGATAAGCAACGTGTAGGTTTATTTTTTTATTAAATTTTTAGTCTATTTTTAAATGTGACGAATAGCCTAGTTGAATGTTACGTACCTTACAAGTTTAAGCGATCAGTATAACCTTAACATATTTACAATACAATACAATAGATATGTATTGCAATCTTTATTCTTTTCCCATGGATAGTGACAAAAGTCCTTAAGTACTCTTTCTATTTATAGATTTTTTTCGTAATAAAAAAACTCAAAGGTAGAAAAATTATAGTTACCTACCTAATGCTAATCATTAGGTAGGTAACTAAAATTTTTCTACCTGTTTCTGAAATAATGGAACATTTAGCTACACATTCGTTTCCAATCATACGTTAAAACTTAAGACCTTTTATGACACCAAAGATAAAACGACCCGAACTTTCCAGACGACCAATCATTTAGTCATTTCTAATACAATGTTTTTCCATTGTATGTATCACGAATCGTTTAAAAGGCTATTTAGGTGACACCGTCATTTGGAAATGTTCACTCTACATTGTTAATGTTTAAAACGATCTAGTTCTTATCAGGTGTTTGGAAACGCAAACATTTAGACAAAGGAGATGAAAAGACACGTGAACGGATAGATAAGTAAGGAATTTCGGAATACGCGCGTCGTATTGTTCGATAAATAATATCAAAGGGAATATCGAATTTAACTGAGTCATAGCATAACCTGTCATCGGCTACACTATCGTTCTCGCGGTTCATTCGCGCGTCGCGTCCGCGTCACTCAGTCCAGCCAGTACGCCTGCACCGGCGGTTGAGCGCGGACGTGTTTGTCGCAGCGCGCGCGTTAATACTATTTTCGCTACAAATCAACTGATAAGCCGGCAAACTACCCTGGCAATCGCGTGTCGCCGCACGTTTCCCGCCGCGAGCCGACCACATACTCAGTTGGCAACGCAACACGAATTGTTTCGCATTAAAATTGCAAATCGCCGACTGACGGATGACAGAGGTTTCGTTTAAGTTTATGTGGGACCGCGAGAGAGAAGGGCCAATGGAGAGCTGTTACAAACTGTACACATGGATCAACCACACAGTGTTGATGTTGCTGCTGCAGATATTCTGGAAGGTCAGCCAGATATCGGACTATTTTAAAGAGAAGTGAGTACCGGATATATTTAAAAACGAATATCGTTGTGCAATTGTGTCTATTTCGCTAGTGGTATAACGGAAAATCAAGTCTTAAATCGGGGTTTGCTGTCACTATATTAGCATTTTCGTTTTATTTACCATATTTTTGCATTATTTTATGTTTCATTTATACTCTATAGCCTAGAATGTCAAAAGGTTTCGAATCAGAATGCAATTCCAATAAGAAACGATTATTTTCAAATTACAAACGTACTTTTTAGTGCTTAAAATTATCACAGCTACTCAGAAATTTAGTCTGGCCATTTGTTAGTAATATTTACGTAATTTATTGTTAAGATAAGAATAAAATTTAAGATAAGATATGATAACAAATCGTATGGCATCTTGCTCCATATCAATGAAGGCTAAAACTATATATACAACAGCTAAAATGCCTAAGACTGAATAAATATTTCATACTCGCTTTTAGCATGTATTGTATGTCCATTAATTAGAGTATGTTCGTATAGTAAAGCAATATGTGTTCCCTGTATAACATGAATTCTTATCAATAACTAGCCAGTTGCAGCGGTTTTGCCTGCGTAAGTTTTTAAAACGTATTTCGTTGATGCTCTGCTCCTCTTGGTCATAGCTTGACGTTATATAGCCTAAAGCCTTTCTTGTAATGGACTATGCAACATTAAAATATTTTTTCAAGTTCGTGCAATTGGCGCTTTTAACCAAACAAAGGTTCTTAAGCTTTATAATATTGAATAGAAAAGATACGATCACTTATTTCAGTAGTTTGCTATAGTTACAAAGTTGCTACAACATAATGATTTAGCATCAAAAAACGGTTTATAACAAAATAAATCATTCAATTTTGTATAATGTAACTTTAAAGACACGATGTTGGAATAAAAATTACGTTTATGTAATACTTATTAAAGGCAGTTTGATATGAAAAAAAATATTTTTAAATATTAAGTACATAGAAAATTACAAACAGACTTCTAAAGCTCAACAGTGAGTTTTCGTGGTATATTTTTTCATTTCTTTTGATTAAAAATACAATCTATTCTACTAACTTTTATCAAAAAGTTTATGGGCTCAGGTTGAATGTGTATCGTTTGAATAAAGTAAAGAAATTAATTATTACAATATCGGGTCAAAAATGGCGGAGTACCTCGGCGACAAATAAGTCGACCATATTGAAAACCTTCCTTCTAATGTTTTTTAGTTCGATTCTAGATACTAGATAAGAGAAGGTTCTAGATTGATAGTTTAGCGGACATTTTGCCGCATTGTATTTTGCTGAAGCGACCATGATTCTGTCAAGGGCGATATAAAACCAAAATACGCATTGCAATTGCGCGGGAAGACTGCATATTGCTTCATTAGCTCGCTTGTTAGAACATTGACTTGACCTCCCGAACGTGATGCGGGAAATAAAACTCTATTTATAGACCCCATAAAGTATAAAATTACGTGTTTGTGTAGTCAGTATGAGGTCTTAACCAATCAATATTGCATCGTTAAATAATATAAGTTTCTGCCTCCAGTGAAAGCGATATAACTGACGTTATAAATGAATGTAATAACTCACAATTGATATATAATCTCATAATTCCTTTTTTTTAAATTAGTATTTTATTTATTGGTTACTTATATATGATTTACTCGAGTATTTATACATTGTAAAATAAATGAGTAATTTACATTTTTTCCCTTTACAGCGTTTATAAAATCATTTCAATACGCAATAAAATCCTTAAATTAGTTTTATTCGTTTTAGTTTTTCTTTGTCGGGTTTTATCTCTAAAATTAGCATTGATTTTTTTTTCGTTTTAGTTTACTGTTTTTTTATTTTTAGTGCAATTTTAAAGAGGCTCACTTCAATAGGTTAATAAATGTTATACCGGCAAGATAATAAGTAAGGTTTCTTATATGTATGATAATGCAGTATTTTAATGCATAACTTTTCAAATTATATAGGAGTAAATATTTAAGTAATCCCATATTAGTATATGCTTTTTATGTCATAAATTTTCTTGCTTTTTCTGGCCGTTTAATTGTTTCCAAAACTAACTTGAACGTTTTTTGTCATAATTGTAGTAGGTTTTAGCACACAACAACTTCTTCCTATTAGTGTTATTCTCAAATTACTAAGGGTCGTTTGGGGTCTTCTAACCCAACCAAATATTACAAAAATATCAGCCTTAACACAGAGCAACTGCCATCTGACCTCCGCAACCGAAAGTGACAAACTGTATTGGAGGGATGGATTAGTTGACAGGATATTTAAAGGGCACCGACATTCCTTAACGACTTTCAAAGGTGTTCTAAATAACCGGGACTGACTTTTTACATGCCCAGGATCATCTTTCAATTTAAGCAATCGGGTGATTAGTCCGCCTTACCCTAACCTAACCAAGAAACAACAACACAAAGTGCAGCTTTTGCTGCACTTCTACGGCCGTGCTCGTCCGGGGAAGTACCACCGTCCTTCATAAATTCGGCATAAAATAAAGTATGCATGACATGAGGATGCCGGATGGCCATGTCTATCCTCTCCAAATCCTTAATCCCGACCCAATCCTATCCAATAAACCCATCATATCCGATCTCTCAGGTTGACAACGCACTCGCAACTCTCCGGATGTTGCGTTTGTCTATGGGCGACGGGATCGCTTGACATCAGGTGAACCGTCTGCTCGTTTGTCTTCCTTTTCATAAAAAAAATATATAAACACACTACTTGTGCAGGTGGTAGAATATGTAATAAATAAAGTATGCATGACCTTTGAGGATGCTGGATGGCCATGTCTACCCTTTTTTTCCCCACTCCTTTCCCGTCAAAATCCTTAATTCCCACCTTATCCCATTTAATGAACCCATTATATCAAACTTCCTAGGTTGACAACTTACTCGCGACTCTTTGGATTTGCGTGTGTCTATGGGCGACGGGATAACAACGTCAGATGAACAGTCTGCTCGTTTGTCTTTCCTTTCTATAAAAAAACAATCATCGGATAAAGTTATACTTATAAGGTCAGGTGATGAAATCTGATATTCAGGTAAATATCTAGTTTGACTACAAACCGACTGAAAGTTATGTGGATGAAAAACTTGGCAAATATATGAAAAAATATGTAATCAACACTGAAGCTAATGTACGTGTGCTATTTATTTTTATTCTGACTGTTGTCTCGCAAGTCTCGATAGAATCGTGTCATCAAGATGGCGCCAGATAAGCAGTACCGTGGACCGGAAATACGCGACTCTACTCGTTTCCTGTGATCGTGCGGCTCAACGTAATCCCGAGTCTATTTTTACCTTTATGACATGGTCATGGTCAGCAAGATAATTTTTACGAAGAAACCAATTTCAAACGAAAGTTTGTTTGTTTGGACGCGCTAATCTCAGGATTTACTGGTCCGAATTGAAAAGTTATTTTGGTTTTGGATAGTTCATTTATCGATTAAGGTTCTAGGCTGTATAACATCACGCTGCCAATAGGAGCGGAGCATCAATTAAAATAATGCAAATATGGTGTACCGCAGGTAGCTATTATGTGAAGAAGGTCGTAACGAAATAGGCCTTTTGAGGATATATATTTTGATACTGAATAATTTTTTAAGCGTAAAGTAAATATTTAGTATATCTAGTTAGCTTCATGATATGCAGGTGTATATCAGATACATTAGATTTAACCGCGTATTAGGAAGAACAAACCGACAGTGAGTAAAATAAAAATTAATTAAATTAAATAAAATTAATCGTTTATTATCAATTGTTTAGTCATAGATCACTATTATATTTTTGTTTTTGACAACTTTTACGGTTACTTGTCAAACTGGGCGAGACCTCCACATCCGTACAGACATCGCTTCACCAATTTCATAGATAAGAAATCTATGCTGAATGTGGATTGGGATTTTTTTTATTTTATTGCTGTTTAGTTCGATTTTTTTTTTAAATTGTGATCTTACGCTTTATTTTTAAATGTTATTAATATGAACTAGTATAATCAAGATTTTCATTTAATGTCGTATCTCTTCACCCTGTATAAGCTTAATATTGATTTCACTGCAATTTTTTTCGTCTTTAGTAAAGTTGACTGACTCCATAAAAGGAGCAGGTTCTCAATTCGGATGTTTCTCTTAGGTATCTTCCCAGAAGTAACCGATTTTAAAAATATTTTTTTTA
>JAOCPS010780629.1:0-10262 GCA_025505425.1 Graphium colonna
GTGCCTATTACGTGCCCGTCTTTTCTACTCAGACATCGCTGTGTATGGCATTATAGGCCAGCGGATTGGGATGGGATGCGGTCTTTCTTTGCATTCTACCCCGGAGGTAGATTCCCTTCTTACTGGATGATCCAAGCGCTGTTGCCGATTTCATTGCGGATGTGGTGCTTCAGGGTATGGAACTTTATATTGCATTCTCTGTCGTCTCCATTGGCGGTAAGTCAAGGCAATGGTTCAGTCACGTTATAAGCAAGAATGCTATCGAGCCTGAGCCACGGTGGCGGTGTCTTGTGACGTCCAATGCATTAAAAAAAAAGTATTATTTTGTCTCCAGGTCCTTAAAAAGCGCCCTAGTCGCAGCAAAGTCGCAACACATTGGCAGAATAGGCGAGAGACTAGTTCGCCTGCTTTCGGGAACCCGTGCGTTTTGGTCTCTTGCCAAATCAGTCTAAGGAAACTTATGTACGCCATCTTTACCACCCATGCACAGCGGGGTGATTCGCTGGTCCATACCGCAAAAGGGAAAGCTGATCTTCTGTGCACTCTTTTTGAGTTTAACTCGACTTTGGACAATGGGGGAACACACCGCTGACCATCCTGTGGTGTGAACACTCGATGCCAGAAATATGCTTCTATCTGAGTGCAGTGCGTAAAGCGCTTTTCACTCTTGATATCCATAAGTCGAGTGGGCTAGATGAAATTAGTTTTAACTACTTTTTTTCAGCATTCCTACACTTTAGGCTTGGTTCTGTCGTCTTAGAAAACGGCTTTAGTGCACCCGATCCCAAAGAAAGGCAATCGCTCGGATCCATCCATCTACTGGCCAATTCTTAATACTTTGTTCTTAAAAATAATGGAGTCTTTTATTGACAACCAACTCCTGAAATATCTTGCTCACCAGCTGATCAATGACCGAAAATACGGTTTTCGTAAAAATCGATGCCTGGGGATCTATTTGTCTACCTGACCCATCGAGAGGCAGAAGCAATTGAGAGCAAGGGGGAGCCTTGTCAGTTAGTTTGGATGTAGTAAAAGCCTTCAATCGGGTATGGCACAAACGATCCATTCCAAGATCACATCTTATAGACTACCTGTGAAATTGTGCGAATGGAGATCCTTGAGAGATCGAAGCATCAAGGTCGTTGTTGACGGTGTATGATCCGACGCCAAGTCTGTGAACGCTGGTGTCCCAACAAGGCTGCGTGCTATCTCCTACACTGTTCCTTATGCACATCAATGATTTGTTGCGCATTAGGAACATTTATTTTTATGTAGATGACAGTACAGTCGACACCTTGTATACCAGCCGAGCAAATATTCCTCAGGACCGCGTTCACGAGTGCCGGAACAAACTTGTGTCTGAAATCGAGACTTTGCTTGCCGAAATTTCTAATTGTTTTCAGTTCATCGCTAAAAAGAAACCATTTGTCGTAAGATCTATTTTACAAAAACACTCCCCTGGTTGCCACAGCGCCGATCGGAGTTTTTGGCGTCGTCATATCGAGTGACGTGCAGTTCCGTGGTCATTTGGAAGGTAAAGCCAAATTGAATTCCAGCCGCCAGACCTCCTGAAGTTATATAAAGCACGCATTTACCATGGGGAGTGTTCAGAGGAATTGTTCGGATTAATACCAGCTGCACAATTCGCTAATCGGACAACGCGACAATCTACTAAATACCATCAATGCCACCTTGATGGTTGGCAGTCCACCACAGTGCGTTTTCGTCATTTTCTGCCACGCATGACACCTCTGTGGAACCAATTGTCGCCAGCGGTACCGGACCAATACGACTTAGGGACCTTCGAAAAAAGAGCATATTCCTACCTTAAGGGCTGGCAATCGCTCTTGTAACCCCTCTAGTGTTGCGGGAGTCCATGAGCGGCGGTGATCACTTACCATCAGGTGGCTCACCTGCTCGTTAACCTCCTTATATCACTACTATGTTGCTAAAAATGATGTGATTTTTGCAAGCTTTAATTTAGTTTCACCTGTCCTTTTGTATGTGCATCTAAATGAAATCTTCCTAGTTAAATTTGACCCACTTGTCGGTTCCTTATTGAGCTAAAATTTTGCAAGCGTTTGTATATTACGAGACAATGCAATATAACGATGACATTGAGCTAATGTGATGTTGAAGCTGGAAGGATATGAACTCCCTTATTAAACGACGCAAACCCATCAAGTTTGGTTTTAGCTCTTTTGAAAGAGTTCTATAAGCTATCACCTCGCTATCATCCTAAAATTTCTTGCCCCTCAGGTGTTCCTTGAGCTTAGGAAACAAATACAAACCACTGGGGGCTAAATCCTGAGAAAAGGATGGGTGTTCGACCAGTTCGAAGCCTGCTTCTCGAATGGCAGCCATCAGAACTTCGGCCTTGTGTGCAGGAGCATTATCCTGATGAAACAGGACTTTCGCTCGGAATGAAAGTCCTGCCCCCTCTTTTTTCCTTTATGACTTCTCGCAGTCGTCTTATTTGATCAGTGTAGTAAAAAACCATTATAGTAGCTCCCTTTTCCAGGTAACCAACCATTATGATTCCATCAGCATCCCAGAAAACGGACGCTATGACCTTGCCCGCCGAGCTGGAGACTTTGAACTTCTTCGGCGTCGGTGAGGCTGGAATTTTCCAAGTCATCGGTTGTTGTTTGGTCTCAGGATCGAAATGATGGATCCATGTTTTGTCAATGGTCACAAATCGAGCCAAAATTTTCTTGGTCAGCCTGGAACTTTGCAAGATTGGCTCTTGAAATGTCAACTCGCTTTTTCTTTTGTTCGTTAGTTAACATTTTCGGTACCCAACGCGCGGAGCCCTTTTTCATATTTATATTGCTGGTATAAATGCTTTAGATGCTGCCATATGAGATCCCTGTGGTCTCAGCTAAATGTCTGACGCTTACTCTTCGGTCTGCTAATACGATATCTTCCATTTTTTTCACGTTTTCCTCAGTAAGGGATGAGGTTGGGTGTCCCTCGCCATATTCATCTTCTATAGATGTTCTACCCAGCTTAAACTCTTTGCACCACCGTGCCACCAAAAAATATGGAGGAACAGAGTCCTTATGTGTCTCCACCAAATCAGTGTGTCTTTTGTAGACATTTTTTTCAAACACAGGTACTTGATGACGCATCTGACTTCGTGTCTCTCCATTTCATGTTGTCGCTCCGACATATATGTCGGATACAAATGAATGTAGCTCCTTTTAATGATGTCTTATTTAGACAATTTTTTAACTGGGAAGTAGTGAAGAAGCAAAAATTTTTTTTGGATTTTTATCTTTATTAGAAATATCCGTTTATCATTACTTTTTGATCACCCCTCGTATATAAAAAAGAAACAGACGTTATGGTTAAAATTATTTATTCTAAATTTTGTGCTATAAAAATTGCTAATTGTAAGCAGTTGCTCGATATATGTATGGTGTAAAAAAATAAGTTTGTTTGAAACGTTTATGGAAAATTTTGTAAAATGGAAAATATATGAAATAAATAAACCCGGGACTAATATAAACACAATATCTGCTATAAAGTTATTAACTTTATATCTCACATTCATTATGAAATCTTCGTTTTATATTTTAACATATATCATTATTTAATGCGGGAAGTGAAAGTTGCGAAGTATTATTATGAAAAATTAATTACTATTGAAAAACATTTTTCTATATTTAAAATAACTTTATATTTCTTTCATTTTATTTTAAGAAAATTTCTTTATTATAAAGCTTTAGCCTTCTAAGATTGCTTTAAAAAGTCTCAATAACTTTTCAAATTTATACTTTTGGGAAGACTCATGTTTGTATTATGCGGACGAACAAAATCGGGTTTCATACTATTATGTTTGAATTAATTAATTAAAAGAAGTTACCTATTTAAAGTGTTTTTGGGACTATTCATTTAGTTTCTAAAAAAAAATATTCGAAAATTTTGATCAGAATCAGATCATCTTGACCATATACAAATGCGTTAAGATCATACTTTGTTTTTAAGTTTATATTTGTATTTCTTGTCTTGTTCCCAATTTTAATCCATTCTTTCTTTTTATTATTAATTAACTTATTTTTGATTGGATATGTTTATTCGTTAAGTTTATACTATTTTTTATTGAATTTATTTTCTTAGATCACTTTTAGATTACCTAAAAAAGCGATCGATAATCTGTATCGTCTATTAATGGCAATCTGTTATTGGCATTATGATTCCATATGTAAGATCATATTTAATTTTTTATTGTGCTATTGATTCTGTGTTAATAAAAAAATCAAAAATGGGATGATTGCATTACGATAGTAAATGCTAATAATCAAGAAATATTTACAAACAGCAACGGTACTTGTAGAAGATCTAAACACTAACAAAATTGAAATTCTACTTGGGGTGCGGCAAGGATGCGTTCTGTCAGCAATGCTCTTCAACATTTATGCTGAAGAAATATTTTCAGAAGCATTAGAAAACTGTAAAAAGGGTAATATTAGAAATTGGCAAAAACTTAATATAATACCAACATGCAGACGATACCATTTTACTTGCTGCCACACTAGAAGATCTCCAAAGCTTAGTTAACAAGATACATAATGCAAGTGTAAATTACGGCATAAATATTAACGCCAAAAAGACCAGAGTGATGGTTGTGAGTCGAAAACAGCAATTTGTCAATGCAGCAATATTCATTAATAGCCAAGCATTTGATTCAGTCAGCTCTTATAGATATTTTGGGTGTTAGTAGATAGTAGTTAACTACCAGGGCGATCATAGTGTTAAAGTTAAAAAACGGATAGAACAAGCACGACAGGCTTTTACGAAATTACATCATCTTCTCTGTAACCGTTCTCTTAAAATTAAGAGCAGAATGCGTCCAGTAAGATGTTCCATATTCCCTGTACTGCTCTATGGTATGGAAGCATGGACACTCACCAATACTATGTGTAAGCGCTTGGAACCATTTGAAATGTGGGTGTACGGGCGTATGCTTAAAATATCATGGACAGACAGGGTCCGCGATGAGATGGTTCTACGGAGAATAAATAATCGGTTGGAGGTTATCACTGAAATAAAGTGTAGAAAGCTTCAATGCTTTAGACATATCATGCAACACAAACAATATCATCTAATTCATCGTAAAATCCAAGGAAGCCGAAGACCTGGCAAACGCCATACTTTCTGGCTTAAAAATTTCCGTGAGTGGTACGGGATAAACACAAAATCTTTGTTTCGAGCTTTGATGCTGCAGCTCAGCAGTTAAATTAGCCTTAATGATAGCCAACCACCCTATAGAATATGGCACTTGAAGAAGATGAAACATTTAATTTACTTAAACTTTTTTGAAGATTTTTAAAAATCACAGCAATGTTTTCCATTTTTAATCGAGTTCATAAAAGAAGGGGGTTCTCAATTCAGATATTTTTGTTTTTTTTAAGTGTTCTAATTTTTTTTTGATTTTATTTATAATGTGATCTCAAGCTGAGTAGCACCCAACCATTTTCTCTATTGAAATTCGGATTTCTCTTAATTTCAATAGTCTCTTGAATCATCCTGGACATTAACCGGTATTTTTACGAGGTTTTTTAGCCTGTCAAATGTGATGTAATGGTTGGGTCTGGTCATAATATGTTGACAAACTGACAGATAGACACCAGGTACTCACTCTACTGTGTCTGTGTTAATATGTGTGAGAGGAGTCATAGACAAGATTGGTTATATTTTAAAGCGAGCCACTATTAAATCATCTTATAATCCGCTAAAAAATCAACTCAATCTTGACTACCTCTCAAGTGCGACATCCCTCTCTAAGATCTAGGAGCGTTTAAGCTTAATTGTAAAATAAAAAAAGACTATAAAAACCCCGGGCCAAGGAACACACAGAAGACAAAATAAGTCTGCAGTTTGTCAACATACAATGAAAAGGCCCTTGGACGTTACCATCTGCTTTTGATCCCATTATTAATAAAATTCACTCAAGAAATAAGCACAACACTGCAAGACCTAAAGATAATTAAAGAAGTTACTGAGTTAATTAAAGAAGTTACTGAGTTAAATATACAAGTCGACGGTATGAATGATTGAAAAGTGACACCAGGACATCAAATATAGCAATCCTACCCATCATAGGTATTAATGCGTTAACAAGTTCGAAACGTCGGGTTATAACATTTAAAAATAAAACGCGATAAAATCCGTAAAGTGTTTCAATTTAAAATTACTAATATTCTCATATACTTAACGGCGTAAGTCTCAAGTTATTAATTTGTATGCGAAAAGGCTACTTATTGCACAAATTTTATACTGTCACAAAAATAAACATACCGCAAAAATATGTTCATACAGAGTACTAAAATTGCGAATAAAAATGGAGAATGTGGGCAAGAGGATGAAAAATACTTTAGAACTTACTCTTTACCTACTAAATATACAAAAAAAAACATTAAAAGCGGCCTTTCAGTTAAAATAAACGTGAGATCAAATATTGTATAATTAAATAGCATTGATTATAAGAATATATTTATATATTTTAGAGAAACATTTTAAATATATAAATTTGATGTATATAGTATATTATATAAACAGCGGACCTTTCAATCACCATATTGTCCAAACTGATCTGCTTGTGATTCAAAATCATCCGATGCCCCGTCTAAACACACACAAGAAATTTTAATAGAATCGATTGAACAAGGAGTTCAGTGTCAGAGCTCAGTAAACAGTCTATTTTAGATTTTAATAGCGTGCCATTTATGGCGTAAAACGAAGTTTATAAAAACTACTCGATGATTAAAAAAAAGCAAAACCCGAAGACATCCTGAAGAGTTTATTAAATCTGTAAATTTTATGTATGTTGTTTTTTACCGTCATGATCTAAAAACCTGCATCCACAGATTTAGAAAAAGAAGCTCTGCTCAGAATAAACATAGATATAAGTTTCCGTTCCATGTGTAAGACATCTTTAACATTTTTTTGAATATATTTAAGAAGCTTCAGTTAAAAAAAATAAAAGAGAAGTTTTATAGATTGACCTAATATACCAAATCTTATAATGCCACTTCTTTACACATATCGTGAAATGTCCCCTGACCTCATAAAAGTCTGAAAATAGCCATCTTCGACTGGCCGACAATTTTGTCGGTCAGTCGTATATATTTAGGCCCAAATAAAAAAAAGCCTAAATATTGCCCAAGATATAAACTTTGCAGAAACATAGACATTGATTATAAACTTTAAACAAGTGTTGAAAACTGGATGTTCTCTTGCAAGAAATTTTAAGTGTCATTAAACATATGTTATCGTATGCAATATGCGTACATCATAAAGATAAATAAATCGAACATGTTATAAATTCTTATATTAGTTGTTTATTTGTACAAAACCTTAAGTTGGCAAACCTGATTTGGTCATAACTAAACTCGTAATTTTTGTGGTAATTTTTTGATATTTGATGAATATTTGTGTAATAGTAATCATAAAAAAAAATGACGTTTCACGTTTTTCCGATTTAAAGCAATGAGCTGACAAATACTTATGTAGATTTTAAAATTTTATGAATTTGATGAAATGATGATACTAATAGAGAAGTTACCCTTTCATACTAAAGTATTGAGGTGTTTTTTGATACAAATAATGTTTTTATTTGGTAATTTTATAGAAAGACACCTTTCGCGAGCCGAAAGACAAATAAAATATTTTATGAATCAAGATATGAAACCAAGAGTACTTGTGAATTTAATTGTTAAGTTTTAAATTCTGGGTACCAACTCAACAAGCTAAGTTATGTTTTTAATATCCTTTATATTTAATTTTTTCAAGACAGTAAGTAGTAAGCATCATTTAAAGTTTGTTGTCAAGTTGACTTTAGTAAGCGTGATATGATTTTTATTACTAAAATACTAATTAATACCATACATACGAGATCTTGTTAATACCGAGATCATGTCTGATAGTAACGTTGTGATACGGGCACTGATATTACAAATGGATCTGCATTTCTAATTACATTATGCTTGAGATCCATGATGTTCGTGAGCTTTAAACTTATGTTATGATAACGATACATTATCGTTTCGCTGATTGGAGAGTCTTATTTTCTTAGCTGAGATTTTTTTTAATAGGAAATATTTCGGGCTTTTATGAATGCACAAGCAAAGCGATAATTGATTCGTAACCCATGTATCGGTTACAAATCAGTTATCGCTTCAATTAAAACAAATACATCGATTTAAGGCGTTTTTAATTACCACCTGATTTTTGAAAATTTTTCTTTTGTGGTCACACGTAGAACTAAGGCGCAAAATATTCTTGTAAAAAGAATAACAGTAGATAAAATAAAATGATAAAATAGTTTAAACGGTTTTAAGCAACAATAAATTTGGGTTTGGGAAAATATAAAGTTTCACAGCTGTGCTAGCATGGCGTTAAATATCGTGTTAGAGGACGCATGGGGCCTTTATAATTTAAAATTCTCTAAAGTAGCCAGTCGATCTGTTTGCATATACATGTAGTAAACACATCGTTGATATAAGCGTAGGTTGTTTTATATGTGAAATAATTTTTACTAATAAGCTTACAAATTAGTAATATTATAAGTAAAATAGCATAATATTGCGAGAAAAATTAGTACTGAATGCATAATTAAAACCAAAAAACAATGTAAATATTCTGTTATAAATGCGAACGTATTCTGACAGTTTTATAGAAATTATCTTTTACATCGATTTATAGTTATTCGAGTGATATAAAAAATTGTTTATAACATTTATTTTGCAATTATAAGCCTAAATATTATCTTTTTTTATTGATTTGCTTGTCTCGATCCATTTACTGTTGTTTAAACAGTTTTTATGTTCTAATTTGTAAAGATTGCATAACCTTCTTCTCATATTCTCTCTAGACTCTTTTTTTATATTTACAACCACAATGTTCGCTAGGATAAAATATAAAATGTATATGAAATGTATAAATATAAATTTTTGAAACAATAATCAGTGCTTATTACCACAATAAGCACTGATTATTGTTTCAAAAATTAAAAAAAAATATCTTTAAAAAAACGCTTGAAAATATAGGAAACAAAAGAAAAAAATACCTATCGATTAAAACATGGCAGTAAGGCAGATGAGAGAGAGAATATAATGGCTATTTCATTTCACTTTAAAATATACACATAATTTTCATTGAATAAATCTTAAGTCATTTTGTCTAAAGTAATGTTAAGTAATTGTTTTACAATTTAAAAAACGATTGCCAACTTGTTTTGTTAGAACAAAACACGTAACAATCATAGAATGCAATGCTGGACATCTATGTTCTGTTTTTTTTTCCATAGTTTTTTTATCTATAATTGAAATATAATAAATAATACCAGTGCAATGCTTTCAGCATAATCAATATATTTACTATTTACGAAATACAGTAAGTTTATGCTGTTTTAAATTTCTCTTTATAAATACATGTCTAGTTTATGAAATGACATTTGTGTTGCATTGCAGAAGGGTAGTTTTTTTTTCATTAACAACTCACTCGTCTATTATCTCCATATCGTGAATTGATGTCAGATACATTTTCTTAACTACTATCTTTACAGCAGTAATTTTTACATTACGTTAGCTTTGGCAAACGAAATGAAAATCAAGCGCCAGAAGACATTTACACGGAGGCTCCATTAACATAATGATCCTTATGACTTCTAATGTCAAAGATGCTTAACAACTCGTTGCTATGAGGACGGAAGAATTTAAATCATGTGGTTCGTGAATAACGAGTTCAACAATCTGAAATAGCACAATAAAGATTTAAGTGTCGTTTTTATTTAGTAGTGAATTGTACTGTTCTTTTGTCAATGTGTTTTTTAATATGTTAATATTTATTTTACGTTTTGATAATATTCAATTGTTTATTTTTTAGTTAATTTAAAACATACTGACTTGGAGTAAGTAAAATGTTAGCATTTTACTAACTACAAGTCAGTATGTTTTAATATTATTTTTTTAGCAAAATCGAATCAGTTAATTTTTTCGCGGGTAGGTGTATAAAAGCAAAGACGTGTTTTTTCACAGCTCCACATATTTACTTTAAAATCATATAATTTTGGGCCTTTACTACAGTTTAAATTCAGTGTAAAGTCATCAAAGTTTATTGTGTTGAAGTTAAATAATTGTTACTTACAGTTTTAGTGTATTGTATGTAACCTCAAAGCACAAAGTTGTTCACTGCCTGCCAGCCCATAATCTACATATAGCACTATATTTGGTATTCACTTTATCACTTGTACCAAT
>JAOCPS010780740.1:0-10262 GCA_025505425.1 Graphium colonna
TGTATTTGCTTTGTATTTTAAAAAAGCTTGCAACTTTAGTAGGATATGATATACAAAATCTAGTTGCACATTAAACAACTAAGTATATTTTAGTTTGTGCGCATTGAGACAACGCCTTAGATGGCAAAGAAATGGAAGTTGAAATATTTCCTAGAAAATTTGGTGTCCATGTCATTTGCTTGTCACTTCACAGAACCGTGGATGAATAAACATTGTGAAATTATAGATAAAGAGAACCGTAAATTCTTAAACTTGTCTTGTTGTTGTGAAAGTAAACGCTATTTGCGTTTTTCACTGTCAAACGATCTATTGAATTATCATGCATTGATATTAAATGGTATGTTATAGTATACGTATATTAGCCTCCTCTTCCTCTGTATATATCGCTGGTACTGTGTGAGTTATTAATACTAGATATTTAAACAGCATATTGTCACATGGTATTTAGTTGTGGGTTAGTGCAGCCGATATGAATTCTATATTCAATATTCCAAAAAGAGCTTTTTATATCATCAGAGTTTGGGATACTCTTAATTCACTCTTAAAACACACTTTGGGACACTTTTAATAAGACTCATGTGCTCACTGTTACATCCCAATATATTTATTGTAATATGCTGTACGTCAGATATAACATTCACTCGTTATCAATAAATAAAGACAGACGTAAATTAAATACCAGAAATAAGGACACGAGAAACATGTCATGCTAAGCTTCCAAATATTAAAAGTAAATAAATCGTTTATGATGTGCGCACCTATAATACAATTCCAATATCAATATTACGTCTGTCACTAAATCAATTTAAATGCAAAACACACAAACAAAGAAATCCAAAATCCATTTCTTTAAATTGTATAAAAGATACAACCGAAGCGAAATTTGACACATTTCTTTAATTTTGTGGAATTACTTTCTAAAAAGTTTGTTTTGCATAATTGTCAGTGTTTGAAAGACATCATTTATATTATTTAGCTTTAATTCAAGATTAATAACCCACAAGATTTAGATTTTTCACTCGTAAGTCCAATCTTTTTTAACACCAAAAAGTGTGTTAGTACCCTAAGTTACTCCTACCTAACCTGTCCCATCTGCCAGTACAAAATCGGTGTAAGAGTTTGTTTATTTAATCAAAATGACAGAAAAATTTGTTTCACGAATGTTTACTTTTAAGAGATTTGAAGTTGGTTTTTCTGTTTTCTGTATACATAAATATTTAAAAGCAACTTAACTCTTTTACCATCCGGCTAAATAAGCAAATATATTAAATTACTACATACATTAAAGAGATAAATCTCCATATCTTCAATAATGCAGCTGCAGATTGCTGAACTCCTAATGGTCTTATTACTTACGAAAGCAGCTCTGTGTAGATTTGGGGTGTTTTATTATAATAATATGTTGTAGTCGGATTCAATTTAACTATGATAAATGGTTGAGCATTAGCTCAGTTCTATATGGATTTGCATATTTTGTACAGAAGTTGAATTAACAATATGGTAAATTATAACCAAATTGTTAATTCAGTTGACCATCGCTCATTATTAATAAAAAAAAAATCACTTTGCATTTTATGTGAGGTGGTAGAGCAAAATATCTTCTTCACAGTTTTTAAAAAGAGAATAGCTTCTGAAGTACATTCTACGGTCGCTCTCGCCCAGGGTAGTATGAAGTAGTAAGAAGCCCTTCACAGAAGACCTTTCCATTATAACATTTTTATTTGACGCTGAATTGCAAATTGCGAAGCAAGTCTAAAAATAAAAACCAAGAGATAAAATACTAAATCTATATTTTAATATGTTCGCGTGTTAATTTCCGTGCCGTGAATTGCATTTGTACACTAAGCTTTAAAATTAAATGCCTGATTATGACTGACTTAATCTACGCTAGCGTAGTGGCGCAAAACCTTCGCGACTCCTAACGCCACGGCGCCTACCTTCGCGATTTCTAACGCCGCGACACCTATTATCCATCGCCATCAACCGGATACCTATCTTTGTGACACCAATCGTCGCGACGCCAATCGTCTCGACGATTATAGCTGCGACACTTAGCGCTGCGAAGCCTAATTACGACCCTAACCACAGACTCACTACGCCGCGGTGCCTAATGCTGCAACGCCTATCGTCGCTGCGCCTTATGCTGAAAAGTTTAACAATGCGATGACTAACGCTGTCAAAAATCCAATTAATCTCCATTATGTGTAGTAATGCATTATCTTGTCTTGCCTAAAGTATCCGAAGACCTACCTAAATTCAACTTCAACATCCAACCTCTAGCCTTGTCTAACTTTATACTTGCCTATCCTGCCTACAATCGGCCATCCTCTATTGACATGCTTATAGGCGTGGCTTTGTTCTGGGACCTGTTAGGCTCAGAGCTATAAGAAATGCTCACTAGGGACTAACATGTCTATTTTTCGTAGCTCTAAACTTGACTCCATAATCTTCATAAAAACACGTGCTAATTCTGCATTGGTAAAACAAGATTTATCTAGTCAAAGGATCAATTTATCCAAATCTGGGAGCTTGAAAGCTTTTCCTATTCCAAACCCTACAGTAAAGAAGAATGGCTACTTGAACAATACTTTCTTTCTATTACTACACGGCTACATGATGGGCACTTCTGCGTAGGCTTGCCTCTCCATAGCGATAGGAGCTCTCTAGGGGATTCTTATTATTTACTTCAGAAAAGATTTCTAAGCCTAGGATCACATCTATATTATTAGTAGTATTAGACAGTTGGAATTAAAAATTACGACAACTGCAATGCGTTGCCATAGTTACTTTCAAGTTTTGAAATAAATATAGCGGCACTTAGTAGCTTGGCGCTCGACTTTAATTCAATATTACTTCACAAACAAAGTTGTGTAAGTTTCAGTTTGCTTCAAACCACGGTCTCAGCAATACTGAAATTTATTTTTTTTATAATCAGGAAGCTGTTGATTGCGAAGGAAACATAAAATTATCGATCTCTTTGTAACATGTTGTCATTACATATACTCGAGGTTTAGGTAAAGAAAATTATGTATTGAATAAAGTTTTCATTATTTTTTTTTAAATTGGACTAGCAAATAAAATAAAAAATGCTACGTATTTAAGTCTTTCAGGTCAATCAGTCTTTCAAGCAAGTAGTTTTTGTATTACAGCGCAGCAGTAGTTCAGACCAGAAGCTATAGGAGGTAAATTTAAAATGACTATGTGGAAAGTGCAATACACTCAATCTAACGTGTTAGGGGTTGATGATTAACGTGTTTAATGGTTACAAAAGAACAAAGACTTTTTTAATTTTGGTTTTAAGTAAAAATAAATAAAAATCTTTGACAACTTGATATAATTATCAATAACTATATTATACTAACTAAATAATAGCAAAGGTGACGAAGCGAGGTCTGTTATAATTATAGCGTACCTCCTAGATGAAAGCGAACAGCGGTATTTATAACCGCAATCAGTTCTTATTCAGATCGCGTACCTATCTCTTTGCCTTTCAAGCTGAGCCACAGACAATTGCGATTTTTAAATTAAACGCTGTATTTAAGTGGATTAAACGGCACTCCTTCTACGTTATATGTTTTGAGTAAATCTGGTTCAGAAAATATTTAAAAAGAAGACGAATCATGTCTTTTGTAATAAAATTTGAAATATTTTTTTTAATTTATTAATTAAATTTGCCCAAGGATATTTTTAACATTCGTAGCCGAGGCCAGTTATTAAATATATTATGAGTGTTTTATTTATATTAAATCATTTAAGTTATGTTCACAAAATGTTTAGGTATTCTTTTTGACTTATCTTTATCCTATGTATTTTAGATTATATCGTTAGAGTACAGAAAATAAAATATTTATGTGATCGTTATATAATATAAAATAAGTGTGGCGACAAAATGAGGATTGTGCAATTGTCAGTTTATAAAAACAAATAAATTTTATACAGTATTATTGTGAATAATAAGTATACAATTGGGCATAGTTAGAGTTTTCTTTGTCTTATTTAATATTAAGTTACAATAAGAGAGCCGAGTTAAATCTCTAATTTTTGGACTATTCATTAATTTATCTTTTAATGTATTTTAGTTAATGCAAGCTATTGTCTGCGGTATCACCCGCGTGAATATGTTTGTGGTCGTTATGGAAACTTATTATGGAACAGAACTCTCAAACTGATCGAAAACCATGATTGTAAGAAAAAACTAGCTGCACCCTGCCATGCTCTGCTGTGGCGCATAATGGTTGTATACCAATGCCATCTATTGGCATGTTCGATTAACGACTGTTGAAAGTAATATCTTTGCAGTCGCAGTTATGGTACTGATGCAAAAAAATTGTTTAAAATAATTTTTAAGGCTAATGATGCTGTGGCAACTTTCGAGTTTTCGAAATGTACACAAACTAACTTAGTATTTTTATGTATACGCAGTGATTAGTGAGTTACGAACGATATTAAAGGAGACCATTCAGTATTCGGTTGTCATTATATTTATGCAATAAAATTAGGGGCATCACTTATTTATTGGAAAATTTGGGCTTAAACTATTAAGCCCAAATTTTCCAATAAATATGTGAGGTGGTACGCATGAGGCCATCGATCCCACCTTTACGCCACAGTCTCACTTTGGCCACAACGCGTCTGCTATTTATTTCATTTTTAATAATACTTTTATTCTTCATAAATGGTATTCACATATAATTTCTTAAAAAATTGAAAGTGACTCACCAGTCACCCAGTAGATATTCAAATTATCGACTTATCGATGCAATATTTTTTAAGTACTCTAAACAACCATCAAATTACAAGTTTGGCTTACAGTTAGAGGTGACTCAAAACGCTAAATTTGTGAATATTGATTTTAATTCTGTTTGGACCTTCGGATTATTGTCGAGGTAGTAAAAATGGCGAATATGAGTCTACTGTTTGTCGAAACGTTGACTTAACTACTTTCTAATAATTTTAGAACTATAACTTTACCTTTGTCACTTTGAACTATTGGGATTTGTGCATATTTCGAACAATAAAAACTAAATATTGTTATCGTAGTTACTTTTTTTTTCTTTCATTTGAAAAATAAGGAACTCTTTTAACAGCTTCAGTACAGTAATGCGGACTTGGTTATTTAAGATATCTGGGTTTTAATAATAACTGGAAAATTCAGTAATATACAACACTTGTAATGGATAGAAACATAAACTTGATTTACCAATGGAAACTTACTAAATTAATTTTTAACTCCACATTTTGGTTACAATAATATTTTGATACATAAAATGAGAATAATATTCGTAGTTGGCACAAAAAAGTGAAAAATATTTTCCTATCCTATTTATACACTGTTAAACATCTACAATGGCAGCCGTAAGAGCTAGTAGGAATTTATCGCCGGAAGTTTAACAACTTTCTTTTTATGCTTTCAGGTCACAGAGGTTAATTGATACAGTGTCTTTTTCAAAGTAATTATTATATATACTTTACTTTATAGATGACACGTGCCACGCTGTGACACAATATATTAAGTATGAAAATAATACATTTATTTTTCACTTTGACTCAATCATCCAAACCACTAAGTAATAATCAGTTTGGAAAAATATCAAAAGACTTGCTTGTATTGCAACATTTTTTATTGTTGCTTCTGATCCTAATTTTCATGATTGGTCGTTACCAAAATCATATGGGAATACCTCGTTAGGTATTCCCATATAATTTTCGGAAAAAGATCTGCCAATAGATCCTTTTCAAATCAAAATAACTGTTCCACAAACGTTTACTTCCAAGGCCATTATAGTCGCTTTGGTCGTCTTTTTCTGAAAATAATTGTAATTGCCAAAACTTGGCATGTGAGTAGATGATTCCCCTTTACCTGGTATATCTTAGCATCAGTCTATTTTTATTTTATTATGTCACATTTGAATATTATATTCATGGATGGGGTGTGTAAAGATGCTTATGATTCTAATGCTTTATGATTTTTTAGTTTTCTTAGTGCCTTCGCTTAATCGGATGACCTTATTTTTTTTTCAGATGTATGATGTAAACTCAGGAACGATAATAAAATGTGCGTATAGAAATGTTTATAATGCTTATTAATTTTTAAATTCATGAGCTTTTAAAAACTATATAATTTAATATTTCCGTTAATAGACTTTTCATACTTTACAAATCAGATATACTTCTAAGTAAGAAAGCTTCACAGGGTATAAATAAAACTTATAACAAAGTCGTAGGAAGTTAAGAATTGCAAACTTCTAAGGACCGTGCTAGTATTTTTCCACTTTATTAGGTATCAAAAGTTAAAAAAACATATAAATTAAAAGAGTTTTAGAAAGCCAGTTTTATTTGTTTTTATAGTTTTTTATATATATTATGCGAATTGACACACAAAAATAATATTTTGATTTTGTAGTGTATGAAGTCCACTTAATTAAGCAACTGCGCAGTTGATATTATAGTGCACAAGTGTACGCGCAAACCCAAGTACATTCTCTATTCCTTTTTTCTCATAGCCCATTGGGATGGATAACCAACATAACCAGAGAACAATTAGGCGCAGGAACGAATTTTTTCAAGCCTATACGACGCTTGAATCATATTCTTTTCAGGCAATCGCTTGATCTGCCCGCAACGCCCTAATCCAATCAACAACAGCACAAAATTATTGGTTCATTCTCAAGGCCTACGGTTTTCAATGTAATAAAATGTAAACAGAATCTAACAATTATCTCTTAACGTCAAAATAAAAAAAAATTGTCAAAAGTAAAAAACTTTTCCAATTGCCTCCGCTGAAGCTATTAAATTGAACGGAACACTGTTTAAATTATTTCGGTCACGGTTTTACAGCATCGCTGACTTAAGGGTGAAACAAAACTTTACAAAATAAATTAGACATGTCGTCAAGAATACTAACTGTTATTAAGTTTACTACATTCTTTTTAATTATTTTTTTTTCTCAGAAATTTGTTATTGAATACTCGTACAACGAAACATATTAATGTTTGACACTTTTTAAATGCGGTATGAGCTGTGGTATTACTATCATTTTAGTCATTACTATCAGTTTAGTCATTAGCTTGTTTCATGCACATATTTTTAAACAGAAAAAGTAATATTGAAACATTTACATATTTATGTATAGTGACTTTTTTCTTTATAGTCAAGGGCTAACCTCTACTAAGTAAATAATATATTGTAATATAACGTATCGTTATTAAATTAAAAATTACCAGTTAAATATAACATTATTTATTTTCATATTAGGTCTTTACCTATGAGATTGCCGTTCTTCAGTGCTGGTCATTTCAAACTCAAATTAATTTTGTTTTTAAAACACGACATTCTGTTTGCAGTTTCATTGTTATGTTTATTGATAAGTATTGTATTTTCAATACCTTTGAACATTTTTCGTTATAATGGATACTTTAAACATTTGTGTAATTATGGAATTTGAGTTCTGTCGTGGCACCAACGCGACACAAATAACACGTAACATCAATAACGTTTACTGAGAGTATTGTGCAAACGAACGCACAATCCGTTTTTGGTTTTTCCGGTTCCGTTCTGAAAATTTGGACTTGAAACATGAAGCCCGTGGTCGTTCGGAGAATTTGGTCCACAATGATGAATATTAGGCGATTGTGGAATCTGCTGAAAGTCAATCAACAGCTAATAGAACAGCAGCATTTGATGTTAGCATACAAGTAATATTCATTTATTAGCGGCAAATTGACAGGGTATAAAAGGTTAATAGATGGGTGCCTAACGAACTCAACGATCGCGTTAGCACCAAAGCAATGCCCTGAACGAAAATTACCACTTAAAAGGTGATGATCGCTGTTTGGTGGTCTAGTGTTGGTGTCTTTCACCACTGCTTTTTACAAAACGGTATGAGCATTACTACAGTTGTGTACTGTGAACTACTGGAGACAATGATGGAGAAGCTCGCACATCTGCAACCAGCTTTAGTCAATCAGTCGTCCCCACTGCTCTTTTACGACAACGCGTGACCTCATACTGCGCAACAGACAATCTCCAAGCTGAAAAAGCTGGAGTTGGAACCTCTCCCTCATCCGCCATACTCACCAGACCTTGCACCTACCAACTATTACTTTTCTAAAATTTAGACAACTTTTTAGTGGGTAAAAATTCAAAGCCCGAGAGCCAGTACAAAATGCCTTTGAAGAGTTTGTTGCCTCCTGTCCAGCTAATTTTTACAAAAAGAGCATCAATAAACTGCTAATGCTTTGGTAAAGATGCGTCGATTATATGGGCGATTATTTTGAATAACAGAAATAAAAAAGTTTGAAATATAATACTTTCACTTATTCCACACAAAATGGCAATTTCATGGGTAAAGGCCTTATTGAATTTATAAAATTACAATGACTTTTTATTCATATGTTGAAAGGAGGGTAACTAGTTATACTGCCATATATTTTAAAGAACATAAAGCCTATATAATTTTTCTTTAGGAAAGGAAGACAAAAGAGAAGATGGTTGTTAAGTTCGGACCTGATGTTAAGTGATCCCGTCGCCCATGGACACATGTCACATCCAGAGAGATGCGAGTGCGTTGGCAATCTGGGAATATGGATAGAATAGGTTTATTGGATAGGATGGGGTCGGGATTATGGATCTGAAGAGGATAGGAGTGGGAAAAGAAAAGGATAGACATGGCCATCCAGCATCCCCAAAAGTTATGCATACCTTATTTTGTGGCGACTTTATAAATATATCATATTTAAAGTTATACTAATGGTAGTTAACCATAGAAAACGGTATAAGAATTTGTAGAGTTACTTGAGAGATGCACCTTGTCAAACCAATAAACAAGCTAATGCTTTTTTTATATATATATATTTTTTTTTCTTTAGCTAATGCTTTTTGTGATGATAGATGAATACAAAAATAGGGATGTCTAATATATCTACAAGGATTTTCGAAATATCTGTGGGTAATTATATTTGTTAATGGAAAGGATTGTAACGAGTGATGTTGAATAACAATGACGTTGAATAAAGTAATTCAATTAACACAGATGCAGCGCTGGCTTTACAAATCGCCGTTACGTGACTCAACTTCAAACACGAAGGAAGTACGCAATGCAAAAGCTAACGAAGTTAATGTCAATCTCCATTAACTTCAGCTGCGCGATGGTACGGTTTAATTATTTAAGTTATCGTATAAAATAGCATTTTCTACAGCAAGTATTGCTGTAGGAGTGGATTAGTTATTGTTATTGTTCGTATTAAAAATGCTTATCTTAATTTTGAAACAATGGAAATTTTCATTTTCTTTGAAGAAATAAAATTCGTCGAAATAACTAAGTACATAAGTGCTTAAGGAGTCACGCTAGCAGGTTGGCGGAAGTGTTTTGGAGTCAATAGCTATTTTTTTAATATTTGTGTAATAACCTTATCATAATATTGCATTGAGGATTGTAATAGTTGTCAATAGAAATAATTTAATCAAATGTATAGATCACAGTTTGGTGAGCTCCGAAGCCTAAAGTTTATTAATAAAACGATTAGGTAAATTCCAAAAAAAAAAATATTATTCTTTGCTATTTATTTATTGTTTGCTAATTTTTGACTTACATATCGGTACATAAAAACATACTATATTAAACATGTGACAGTACCTTTTGTCACGCACATTATATTATTTTTGACAGTACCATATAAGTGTATAATATACTAAGGCCAGCTTGCTAAAAATTACGTTTCAATATAACCTAAAAAAAATTAGCAAACACGTACAAATAATGAATCGATATTGGGTGTCAACTAGTCACAGTTGTATTCTGTCTTGCTATTCCTAATTTCTTAAATTACCCATATATTGTTAACACTCCACCATTATATTCCCACTGTCTCAATATATCGTCTTATAGAAATAATATCCGTAACTTCAATGTTTCATATAATATTCTCTGTAATTATGAATTTGTAAGCAATGTTAAACAAGATGGATAAAAACCTAATTGTGTATTATCAGAATTGTCGTGATATCCGCACAAAATTAACTAACTAATACTATTAACCGAAACATAGCTTATTCTTGAGATAAATGACAGTGAAATTATCGATCAACGTTATATCCTTTATCGCTGCGATCGTAATCGCACAGCTTGTTATAAATCAGATGGTGGTGGTATGGTAATTATACGAACAATAACATCAGCCTGTGTTGTTCTGCCTTCACTGTCAGTAATTGAGCACGTTGTTGAAAAAAAAACTGCGTGTCAATTTGCCGTCTGCGCTTCATCC
>JAOCPS010780851.1:0-10261 GCA_025505425.1 Graphium colonna
GTCCATGGGCGGCGGTGATCACTTAACATCAGGTGAGCTGCCTGCTCGTTTGCCTCCTTCTCCATAAAAAAAAACTCTTCAATTAAGAAAATTCAGGATAAAGTGCTAATCAAAATAAGTTCAAAGAACTTTCTGTCCTTTTTTGTTGTTAAACTTAAGATTCTGATGTTACTCTCGTCAATAATAAATTCCCTTTAACAAATCGTAACATTTTTATAAAGACGCTCTACGAATTGATTGTATTTTAAAAAAAAATTAGAGGTGTTCTCTTTGGAAGAAATTTTTAAATGTGGCTAAAGCCCTCACAAAATAAACAGTGTAAAAAAAAAGATTATGTTACTAAACCTTTATACAGGGGCAATATAAATTACTGCAGAGTATATAAACCTATGTCCAACTGTAACCTAAAATGGTATTATTACGTGATGTATGGTGAAAAGAAACAATAAATAAATATTTATATCTTGAGCTATAAACATTATCTACACATAGAAAAGCAGGTACCGAATTACACTATGTAGATATGGACTTCGGATAAATATACTTTATGATTAATACACGTTGAAATGATCAATCCATAAGAGTATACCGGTTTATTTCTAGATTCCAACAATTTCTACTCCAATTGTTACAGGAAGAGAGTTTTTGGAACAGGTTTTAAGAAAATATAACTTTAGTGTTATTGAAATCATTTTTATTAAATTGCAGAAGGAAAGAGATTTAGCGGTTAATTTAAGGCCATTCCGAAAAAAAACGATACATAAGTGACAAAACTATTGAATTACTTACTAATAAGGAGATAAAGGAACTTACTTCACAAAAGTCATCTCATTCAGAATTTATAATTTTATAATGCGTTTATTTAGAAAGGATGTGCTAAACATCGGTGAGTGAGTATAGTGTTCTTTGCGTGATATTTGTCGCTACAGTCCGGTAATCTTCAAGACATAATAACAAGAAGTTTGATCTATACCTACTCTCTGCATCTCTTAACCGTGGTCGTGAGTCTCGTTGAATTGGTGCTATAACAGAGTACATGTTGCAAATATTTTTTATTAACAAGCCATTAGACATTTTAATTACAATGAGATCAACGCGATGTACAAAGATTCCTTCGTAGTGAATACAAGAATAACAATACCCCATGCATCTCCCTACATAGATTTAGTTCATAGTACAGAAAAGTATATAATAGTGGAAATTATGTGATAGTAACTTGTAAGCGAAAATAAACATTTTGTGTGTTTTGAGAACCTATTAGTGAAGAAATCCATATTTTTTTTAATTATAGACATAGAGTGGAATCATTGCTCCCGTAGATTGACAAGCACTACTTCAAAAAATATTGACGGTTTGAGGGAGTTTTTGTAACAACAAAAGATAGGTGATGAGATCATATCTCCACTTACAAATTTGACAGCAGATAGAAAATATGGAGCCGGTTATCGATGCACAGTTGTACAGTGACATGAGGGTGTACATGTTTTCCACTATATTTTGTGTTAAGACTTTTGGTCTTTAAGATCATTTTAGGTGACGGGACGAACACAATGCACTCTAGATAGAAAACCTGATAATATATGTGCGTGCGTGTGTATAAATGATGAATTATAAAAAAAAATCTTAAACTACATTTAAATAATATTAACAACGATGAGAAGTAGTGTATATGACGGTACATCTTATCATTGTTAATATACCAGATTTTAAAAAGAGGGTAATTTTGGCACATAAATACCATCTATTCAAAGTGCTTTCGAGCATTATTATGAAAGTAAACGTGAAGCAAAGTTTATTAGCCACCCTAGTAAGTTCGAGCCACTGTATATTGGCAATATTATGTGGCATAGTAGTTATTTTCAACGTGAAATATGTTGCTCATACAGTCGGTTTTACTTCTTTTTTGTGAAAATAATTATTAACGCTTATTCGACAGCCGTGACTTGTTTAGTAGTCCTACTTGTCCGCTGCTTTTGACCTTTGAGCTGTAGTGTTATCTTTTCAGCAGAAATAAATTATTTCAATCCTCAAACGTCCTCTTTCCTACAGTTTTAGCATTACGCCATAATATTTGGTATTCAAGATTTACGTGCTTGCCACCATTTTCCATTTCGCCATAATTCAATGTTTGTTACTGTAGAATGACAAAGATATTAATATGAGGAGAAGTGAAAGTGTAAAAAATAAATATAAACGACATGAATGCAACTTACATAAAGTACTTGTGATCGTAAGTTCTTTATCTTGACAGAGCTCGACTGACATATAATCTTGATCATTTCTCGAACCTAGATAGATAGATCATGTGATACCGGTACCCTTGGTACTTGCTTTAACTTTTTACATTTAGATCGCCAATTATGAGAGTCATGTCGTGTTTTCTTGTTTGCCGCATTAGGGTTTCTATTTGGTCGTAAAATTCTTCAATATCAGTAAGAAATTTATCTGCAGTATAAGCTAAGACTGCTTTTATGTTAATATTAACCGGATATGCATTTAGTTGGATGAGCATAGCTCGGTTTGACAGCGGAAGAAAATTCGTCACATATTTAGAAATATTTTCGTTGATTAAAACCCCAACACCATACGGTTCAAAATTTTAGTTACTCCCTAAGAAGTAAGAGTATTTTCCTCCGGGATAGCATGTTTATTTTGACCTGGTCATTTTGTAGTGTCCATTGTGCTGACAAATAAGGGAAATAATAACGGTGGTATCCCATTGTCTTCCGTCATCGCAGTGCTGTGCTTGTCGTGTTGAAGATGTGGAGTGCACCCACAGGTATCTTACATAAGCCCTATAAGCTACTATAGCCTTGCACTTATGCAAGTACTGGAATTGCTGCTTCCAACCCCACGTCATAAAAACTACACCCTTATGATAAGGCTCACCTTCTCCGCTGGTTTTGTCGACTTCAGTTTTGAAAACACCTTCGCCATTACCACCGTTGAGGTCTACACCGGTAACCCCAGGCAGGGAGCCATGTTATACCCCACAGCACTGGGTCCTTTCGCTGAACTTAGCCATCAACACTTCCCGATCTAATGAAGGATGTGATGTCCACCCCCGCGACGTGGACGCGATAGAAAAAAAATATTTAAGTTGACAGTAAAGAATGCAGCTCTATTGTCCCTTAAGCCGCGTTTACGAATTTGTTTGTGCCCAAGCCCAAAGGCAAGCTTATTATATCTTTAAAATTATTCAAAACAGTTTTGTGAGCAATATTGTAAGATAGTCATGGAAAACCGAACGTCGAAGAAAACCTTTGACAGAGCACTTCCAGAAGTCGTGCGAGTTCACATACCCATTTGCGGTCAAGGCACAGATTAATTAGGCAACAGAACAAAACTTACTACAGTTTTTTTAATTAAAATAATTAAATTAACTTATGTTAAACTACTTCCCCATGACATCTTCGTCAAATGTTAGTGAAACTACCCTTCAGGATGTATTTCTTAAATTTGTTGGTTTAAACAATCTATTTATTTATTGCACAGGCCAAATCGGAGGTTGTGTCTACAAAGAGCTCATGTTAAGCCTTGTAGAATTGCCCATGGCGCTCCTTCTCTTTACATTCGGGGTCTCGATTGAAATATTCTGTAATACCGGGTCCAGCTATTGCTTGTAAGCAAAGAATAGAGAAGATGACGTCTGAGTAGAGTGGCTCATCTGATTTCATCAAGAAGTATAATCGTGCGGATTTTTCTGTTTAGGGCAATCAGCTTGGATACACCCCATCTAAGTATGTCAAAGATAAATACAAGAACGGGCATTATCCAATAATAATACGCACGTACTTTATTTACACCTGAGAGAAGGCTATGAAACACTTTTGTCAAGCGTCCAAAGAACACGTCACGAATTTATTGTTTTACGCCGACCCCATCAATACCAACGTTCTATGACATTCCCAGGTTAGTACTACTGGTAGTGTCAGCCTCAGAAATGGTTCCTATGTAGACGGGAATTTAAATAATAATGTCATATGATATGATATATTATATACGATATGACGATATGCGTTAACTTACTTCTTTCAACGTGAAGAACACCATCCGTACCCGTAACCCACTCCAATTCCGATAAAAGTGCCAGAATAATAAGTGATTTTTAAGAATTTTATCAACTTTTAGCACATGAGGGCGATCGAAAGTGAATAACTTGAGAAAACTCATGTAAAACAGGCATGTAAAAATCTCCGAAGCTAAGATCATCTCCCTGATTCCACCAGCAGTATGTTAAGTAGATTCAAGGAGAGCAAAAAACCATAATGGGTTTAAACAATTAATCTGGAAGATCCCTAAACGATCTACCTACCTACCGTACCTAGCTACCGCAGCCGTCATGCGCTCACCCAGATAGCAAAAGATTTGTAATCCATTGTCCTGTACATTGCCTGTGGAAATCTCTCACTATATCATCAGTCTGGTGTAGCAGGGCGACCCTCATTAGCCATGTTTATCAAGACGAACCCCTATTTATAGTCTTTTCGTGCTGCAGAGAAGACTTGATACTTGTGTATAACAATTTTTGTGATAACGGCGTTGATGACGAGTTGTTCACATATCTCGGTCACATATCCATTGCCACTTTGAGCAATCGAGATAATTTGATTAGTGTTCAAATACCGAATAATCTTCCGGCTCGTAATGGTTGTAAGTGTCTTGTAGGTGATGATTAAACACGTGATGGGGTGGCAATTACTTGAATCCGACATGCTGCTGTTCGAGGGTTTAATAAAATGGTAAATGGCGTATACAGCGTGGCATTCCATGAACCCCTTAAACAAAGTAGTGATGCAGACCGTCTAGCCTGGGACTTTTCCAGTTCGTGTCCTCACGGACCACATCAACTGCATCGTCAAATGTAATGAAAATGGGATCCATGGTTACAATAGCTGAACTCCTATTGGGTACGATCTTCGTCCGGGCGCGCTTGTCGTACAAAAAGGGCTCCGATTAAAGGTCGCGCCAGAAGACAACCGTATTGTATGTAGTTCGGTACTTGGTCCGCATCACGCTTTGTCTTCTCCAGGGATTTATTGAGCCTCTTCTGGCCACTCTGATAATTCTGGATGAACCTGTTGACCTCTCGGTATGTCGCCAGATCCACTTTTCCTAAGCGGCGATCCTTTGCGTCAGGTAATCGAAGCGCTCTTTCGAACAGATTATATACCGAAGTCGGTCTGCTGGTTTCTGTTCCGCGACGGATAACGATGGCTTCAGCTCAGCAAAGTAGCTTATTATTATTATAACCAAAAAATTAGCAATGATTGCTACAATACAAGCTAATTTGTTCATATATAATCATACTCTATAATAAAGAGCGAAGCCGAAATCAAACGCATTAGAGGGAAATATTGATAAAACAATTGTTTTTTGTTATTTTGATAAAAAAACAATTGCTGATTTTCAGGAAAATAGTATTGGTTCCATATTCATTCCTTGTGATTATTTGCTTTCGAATACTAGAAGATTTTTTAAAAACCGGTTTATAATTGTCGTAGAAATTAGCAATCATACATACAAAAATTTACAAATTATACACTCGAATTAAGAAAGTCCTCCTTTTTACACCGGTTAAAAATCACCAAACGTTTCTATCGAGGAAGATAAATCTATAAGTAAATTAATGGGAATCAGAAATAACTTATTTTTAGTTACTAGTTTATATTTTTAATGCGATTATTTATTAAGACTTTATACAAAGTGATTATTCTAGTAATGTTTAATATTGATATAAAAATAACCCAATATTGTATCGGATAAATTTATTTTACTTTTTTAAAGTGTTTGTAGTTTCGATAGAATATTTATATGAGAAATAAAAAAATCATCTGAAATATACATTATATTAAATACTTACCATAAATTTAATAAGGTTACAATTAATTCGTTTCTGTAACATTAAACTTCGCTACATTTGAAAAGAACTGAAATAGGTCTCCTTGACATGGTTTTGTATAATTAAGAAATCAAATGTAATTAAGAGAGACTTATTAAATAAAACAAATAGTGTTTATTAAATATGAATATTTTTAATTATATATATTCCTTAAAATATATTTTCAAGGAAAAGCAACAGAAAATTTATTGTGATAATTTAAAAAAATAATATTTCTAAGATATGTTAAGATCGCCGGTGGAAATATTTTAAAATAGACTGTTAATTTAAAACCCATCCCACGTACACACGTATACAAGTTTTTGGCTAAGTTTTAAGGACATACTGACCTCATCGTTTTTTAAAACTGCGTAGATTCTACAGATTTATTACTCTGTGTTGTTACATGACTAATGCAAAAGGCACTTAATAGTATGCAATAGTTGATTGACTTCGGGTGCAAACTCGATTGCTCTCAAATGAATAGGTGGATTGAGTTTCGACCTGGTCAAGTTTAATTTATACTGAGTTCGTAAGTAAAATGTACATAAACAGGCAAACAACAAGAAAAAGAAGCCCGTACATCGCACAATATTATATGTAGATGTATTATATTAACAGACCAGTAATCACTCTCACTTACTGGTGTTTGGAACTTAATGTTTAAAAACTTTATCTCATTTCACGAACATTAAAATTTTGTTCAGTTTATGTTGTGAACAACATATATGTAAATTATTTTTATTTAATTAACAAATGATAAAATGTACGCTCACAGTTATTACGAAGGTACTCAAGTGGTCGGAAAAGTACAACGTGCGTCAGTGATGGTTTGGTGGGGCGTGACTTATCAAGAAGTCACAAAACTACATTTTTGTGAGAGGAGTGAAAAACTACAGCTAAACCCAATATTGTATCTTAATACAGATACAATATCAGGTCGTCTTGTGAAACATCTTGGCAATACACTTTTTAAAATATACCGTGGACTTTCCAGCAGAACTCTGCACCTGATCATAAGGCACGAACTACTCAAGCCTGGCTCAAAACCAAGGTTCCGAACTTTATAAGAGCTAAAGACTGGCCCTCATCTAGACCAGACCTCAACTTTTTAGACTTCAAATTATAGTAAGTTTTAGAGGGCATGCCCTACACTAAACTACACATTGACATTAAGTCTTTTAAAAATCTTTAGAGGAAGCAGTGGCCAAATTTCTGTTGGAAACAGTGCGTAAATAAAAAAAAATAATAATAAATAGATTCGTGGCCAGGCAGATTAAAGGCCTGTATAAAGGCCAAAGGTTTTTGGTCAAAGGATTGCTGAGACTTTAATAAATATGTAGGTATAAAATTTTGTAATATCACATTACTTCATAAAAAATGCATTTTCATTTATAACAGAACTTATGACAAGACTAAGTATACACACACAGTACCAGCACCGTCCACGCGTTGTTATGGCTAAGGTTTACGTTAAATTATTTTTAAGTAAACTATCAAATACGATGAAAATATAACGTTATAGCCAGGATAAAAATCTACCGGAGTGGGATTGAAGTAGAGGTCAGACTCGATAACAATTAATAATATTTTCGACTTACTGCTCTACACATTGGTGCGGTTTTGTGGTATAATGTTCAAACTGATAAAATGAATATAGTTAAAAAAACTGAAGAACACGATTTTATAGCTCATGTAATGAAAATGTAAAAATAATCATATATTAATACAATTATGAAAAAGTGTTGGGCGCTTTGTGAGACCTTTTTTGTACCTATGTGGAGGTATTGCTTTATCAAATAATAAACAAATAACTTGCAATAAAAAAATGTTGCTACCGTAAATTGAGATATAATCCTACCATTAAAAATGGATTAAACTGGGCACAGTGAGCAAAATTTCATTAAAGTTCGTTTAGTAGTTTCAGAGTTCATCGCGGACAAACACACGTAATTTTTATATAAAAACATGTAACCTTTTGTACTTTTTAATTTTTTACATACTCACATTAATTAAATTCGGTAAAATGTATTAAAAGAATTTCAAGAACATCTTACTCCAAAATTCTTTGATAGTATATTAAAATTTCTACTTTGTACTTGTATAATAGCGCTAGGGGACTTGCAATGTGATTAAAAGTTTATGAAACAAAAGATTGAGAACAGTTGCTCAGAAAAGAAACTTTTTCGTATTAATACAAACTTATAACGAAAATGATCTTTTTCTTTCTGTTTACTAATTACATTCCTTTTATTAAATCTTAACTTTTGTTTATTTCTAAAGTTTGCGGAACAATCCCAACTTTTAAGATATTTTTATTAAATTTGTTTCTGCCAAGTTTAATGCAATTAAGTATTATTTGTCTGAATTTGAATTTGCAAACACATAGGGAAAAATGACTACTACGATATAGATAAACATTTAGTTAGGAAGTATTTTTACTACAGATGTCTTTAATATTCATTTGCAGAATCAAAATTTTAAAGGCTTTTAAACAAAAACTTTTTGTATATATATTATCGTTAAAGAAGTACTGTTCGGCTCAAATGGACGGTATTCTCACAAGCGTGAATGATCTATATGAAATTTAGAAATGACACTACGAATCGAATAAAAAAGAAACGTCTAAATATTTTTTTTTAAAATCTTTTCAGCGTTTACGCACAAATTATAAAGACATGTTACAGGTATTAAAATTTATAATTTTTTTTACATGTGCTTAAATTATTTGTAAAGCTTGTAATAATTCAACATGTGCTAAAATACACATTTGCGTACAATTCACAAGTTACGAGGCAGCATATTTTGCATTAAAATGTCACATTTTATTTCTTAAGAATCATAATGTTTAGGAATGAAATACATTTTCGTATCCCACCAACGAGGATGTCTGCGTTCAGAAGCACTTTTTCATTTCCCGGCGCAGACGGGCTTACTATGATTTTCGTAATGCATTCCAGATGTCAGTTTAAGACGGAAATAGCTCACAAGCAGACAATCTTAATATGTAATTGAGTATTTATTTCTGAGCAGATTTAAAAACGAGTAAACGCATTTTTTAAAATTGATTTCATTTACATATATCATTCGCTGAAAAGTTTTTGTGCCGTAATTTATCATTTTGTCATATATCATTATAACGTTGTATAATTTTGACATTCGTTATGCTATATAAACATTTTTATGAATATTTGCATGCAAATGCGATGAAATAAGTAATAAACGCATTTTATTTCAAAATCTTTCTTTATGTAATATTTATTTGCAAAAAATATATTTCGAATTTAAACAAATATTTATAAAGTAAAATTAAATTAATTTTTTTTTTCATTTTCTTTGTGAGTCAAATACGAGATATGGGAAGGATAAAAATAGAAGACAAGTTTTACTACATTACTTTGTTGTCTTTTTCTTTTTTGACGCCTCTGTAGCCTAGTGGTATGGGCCCTTGATTTGTAATCCAGAGGTCGTGGGTCCAATCCCGCGGGGGACAAGACTTTGTTTTGTTGTTTCTTGATTGGATTAGAGCAATGATCACCCTGCAAAGAAAGATGATCCATGCGTCGTATGGGCATGTAAAAAATTGGTCCTGCGCCTGATCTTTCTCCGGTCGTCTCTATGAGAAGAAATGAACAGAGAGTGCACCTGTGTTTGCGCCAACTCTTCTACACAATAATATCATCTACTGCGCAGTTGGCTAATCTCAGATTAGATTGACAGCCGTGGCCGTAATTCGGTCAGGAGGACTTTTATTTATTTTTTTTATTGTTGTCTTTTACATTTAGCTTGAGTTTTTTTGCAATATTGATCTAATTTGTTAGCTTTTGAATTTGACAACATCTAGTCGTTTTTCGCCTTTCAATGACGTATTTACCCAATATAGGTAGCATAAACCCCATACATATCTTACGTCCAAGATAACAAGTAATTTTTGAGTTTGCATTTTTCACCAGTATCTGTATACCACCAAAATAAGAACGATTTGACTGTAGCCACATAAAAAACTTAATCAGCTTGACTTATAACCGAAATTTACATGTCAAATTTCACATACCTAAATATTTATCTTCTATTAATATACACACTTCTTTCTAATGAAAGAAGTGTCAAGAAATTACTTAAATTCTATCATTTCAAAAATCAGATCGTAAATGACGGAGACACGGGCGAATATCTTTTATCTATAAAAAACTACGAATATCTATAAAAAAAACATTTAAATTGAGAACCTCTTCTTTTTTTGGAGTCGCTTTAAAATAACTTATACAAAAATCTAATTGAATGGGACTGTTCTACGTCAGTCAACAAAGACTACGTTACTAGTAATGAGAGCAGGGTACGAGAATAGGGGGAAAGACGATTTTATGTATACATTTATTT
>JAOCPS010780962.1:0-10260 GCA_025505425.1 Graphium colonna
ATGCTTACTTTCCTCGGCATGGTCGAAAGACGGTTTCATACTAAATACGCGCTCATTTTTCATAAAAATTTTCCAAATCAAAAATGGTATAGAAAAATTCTTGGATATTTTAGCTTACCCGAAATTATTAAAGCAAAAGTATTTTAACATCTTAAAAGATATTAAATGGTATCTAAAAGCAAACAATTACTTGGCAATTTTTCGAGCTGAATTATTATAGAGATTTAATATAGTTTATGCGTCCGAAATTTGGCTCTCATTTTGTTTTATTACAATAAGGTATTCGTTTTAGTGAAGATATGCTATTTATTTTACCTCTGATGTCTCCAATTACCGAAAAACCAGTGCCCACATTTGCAACAAATGACGCCAGCCTAAGTTTTGTATCAGTTCTGTAAACATTCTAAATAAATTATCTTTCTTAAACAATACCTTTACTAATATAATAAAATATATATACTAATATTATAAATGTAAAAGTTTCTATGTTTGAATGTCGGTCCGTCCGTCGCGCAAAAACGGATGAATAATTTATTAGTTGGATTATGGGATACATATAGGATGAACTTTGAACAAATCCAAAAAAGTTCGTGTTGGATAGCCAGTTTATGACAAATATAAAATCTATCAAAAGCATCGATTCGACATGTTCACAGTTCCGTTCGCGGAAATATTGCCGCGGTACTAATGAGGCACAGTTCGTAATTCCAGTGATTTGTCACTAGTTGGCGTGTTCGTGCTGATCTCCCCGATACCTCGCGATACATCACGCGATGCTAGTTCCACCGGCGCACATTTCTATGCTAATCGCTTCGCGTCGCCTCCGCTTAAATACTGAATATTTTTTTTTCTATTCCTGTCAACCGCTTCGGCCAGTACTAAGGGAGGTTTTATTTTTATTTCTCTACTTCTGTCGACCATTCCGGCCAGTGTGAATACCCATGAAAAGAAAAATAAAACGATATTTTAGCTGTGATATAAAATACGACGGTCTAAAGGTGTTTTCTGTCGCATTGTACCCATGTAAAAAGTCTAGCTATCAGTCCGTCGATCGACGATAATTTCTTGGTATGATTCTTTAGTGTGTATGATATATGCGTATGTAATAAGCGAATACCAAAACCCAAATATAAGAACTTTTATATTTTCATAGAAATTTAAATTTATTTAAAGTTTAAGCAAGCTTCAATATTTCACTAACGTAAGAGGGCAATTTATCTGTGAAACTCTTCGTCTGTTTTTTTGCAAATTTTGTCGGTAGGACAGTTAGGTATATCGACTGCTAAAAGGCAAAGTGACTAACGAACCATTTTACAGTAGAACAATTTAAAGTTTTAAAAAAATTATACCGCAGGCGTTGTTAATCGGTGACTATATAACCCTAATATTTTTAACTTTAAATTCTTCTTGTTATCCATCAAAACATTTTTTTAAACTTTAATTTTCACTGCTGTAAAATCACCAAATGGTCGTTAGTCACTTACATATCAGTAACAGCCATATTGGTGTATTAAATTGCTCCCTTGAATGGATAAATGTGGCGTAAAAATAAATAACGCTTGTCATAAAATAATACATATTTTCCTGATTAGAGTAGTGACCAACCCTTTCATTTATCAATCTACAGGTCGATAAAATTAATAGATAACTGTCTTAGTAAATTTTAATCCGTCATTACTCCGATCAAATAAATTCCTTAATTAAAAACGATCGTTTAGCCAGAAAGCACAAATATAAAGAAGCGTTTCATTAAACATTCCCAACGCTTACATTTAATTAAGTTGTAAAACTTAAACGACACCTGCCAGTTAAATAAATCTACATATTTCAATTAACGTGAAAATATTTTAACGGTTGTTCGCCGTCGTCGGCCATTTTAATAAATGTCAATTTTGTACAACGCGCGTAATTTTGTTAGCTGCTCGGATTTTACCATTTTGTCTATGATTGATTGATAAAGATGGTCGGACAACTTTAATTTTATTTATGGCCGATTTAAAAAGCTATGCGTTACAAAAAGACGGTTACAATTAGGCAACTTCATGTGAACGAAGTTAATGGCTTTTATTAAATTTTGAACAGGGATTGAAGCTTAAAATCACTAATATATGTGTTAAAAGCAAACGATTCAATTAGCCTTAACACATGTTCCCTTGTCGTAACTACTTTTCAAAGCGAGAAAGTTTTTGACTCTGGTCGAGTTCATTTTTCATTTAACGACTTCTTCTATGTCACTGTCCGTAACCCATGTGTATATTAGACTATATCTTATTAATTTTGTTATATAAATAGGAAATAAAGGATACAGTAGACGGAAACTTGTAAATCATAAAAAAAACCTGTTAATCGTAAACTCAAAGGCGAATTATATTGAAAATAAAGTTATCTAAGAAATTTAAATAAAAATAATAATTGCAAAATTTTTTTAAAATTCAATTTTAAGGATTTTATCGCGGTTGACTTTAAATTTTATTACCCGACTAGTGTTTCAGTCCGATCTACGCAGTAACTACTTACAGTATATTTTTCAAAAAGAAAATTAATATCCAAGCTGACGCTATGCAGGATTGACAAGTGACACTAGGACATCAAATATCTCAGTCCTAACTGTAACCAGGGACGCTGTATGAGGGTTCGAAATGAGGGTGATAAATAAATCGCGATAAAATGTGTAAAATTGTTTAATTTATAAATATGTAATATTCGCGTAGGTCTCAGAAACAATATTGCTAAACTTACTTCTTTTTCCTCTTGATATCTTTTTGCATATATTAACATACGTCTTTAAAATGTAAGAAAAGCCTTCGATTAATCAATATCGGTCCACAGAAATTAATGGAGTTAAAACAGAGTGCCTAATCTGTGACTAATGTTTTATTGTTCACACTTGCAAAGGGGCGATTCGCTCCGCCGACGGATTGCGCATTACAATATCTAATTTGGTACAGGGTGCAGCTGATACCAGGAAATTTAAAAACTTAATCGAATTTTCCGTCTTATAATTAAAAATTACGCTTTCTTCCACGTGTAAAGTATTTACAGCTTTATATGAAATGACTAGTAAGAGTCTGACGAGAGACCTAACCATGAAATATATATTTTTGTGGTTCCTGATATGTGATTTGATAAGTTACCAACTGTATAAACACTGGAACGAAATAAATAAAAATGCTTAATTTTGTGGGTATCCTTTTGAATCAGGTTTTCTTAGTAGTTCAAATCTGCCTTGGCATGAATATTGCTAGTTTACCCGCATGTTTAGTTTATTACAAATTATATGGCATTTAAGATATCTTTTACGAAAACCTTTTAATTTTAAGAAGCCTGCAATGCTTCGATCACCATCTGGAGATGCACTTCTCCACATAAATGGCAATATATAAATATGTGTCTTCTTTACTCTGAGTCTTTTGCCGGATCTTTAGTAAAAATTTGTCGAGTTAACAAATCGGTAAGTTTGTTCTACCATAGCAAATAAGATTTTTTTGATATCGCAATAACCTAAGTATTAACTACATATTTAGCTCTTAACTCCCTTTCAATCAAAATTAATAATCCTAACGCAACAATAAAACATCACCGAAAATAAACATGACACTGAATGAACCCTTTTAATTCCTAAGTAAATAAACTTTTCACACTCGTAAAAAGAAATTAAAAAAAAAAACATAAAAAGTGATAGTGCAACACCGAAAATAATTATCTCTTTTATTGAGGGCTAACCAAAGAAATGCGTAAACGGCAATAAAAGGAGCAATATGTCCGCGTAGTGGTTCGGAAAATGACAGAATAACAAAGTGTGGGCAACACAAAGCCACTCCTGTTCCCGCGCATTGGACCGGATAAATGTCACTTTAGGGGGAATATCGAATTATTTGCGCGCCAAATCACAAACATAGAAGAGATTTTTTCACACTACGTCTAGGCAGGATTAATTTAACTTCGTATTACATTTTATAAACAACGATATTTGCCGTAGTGTGTATTATTCATTGTTAAAATTTATATAACCTATAAATATTGATTACTTGAATTTTTGACTATTGGTACCAAAAACAGTTTTTACAATATCTGTAAAGAAAAAATAATCAATATTGTAATACATTCTGTGAAGAATGTATGGTAAGGTGTCAATGCGTAAAAAGCTTAAATGTTATGTTACTTTTAGCTGTCAAATGATCATCTGTTTTTCTTTACCATTTCACAATCTTTTGTGAATTAGCATTATTACACGCAGAGGCATAGAAGCAGAACATTTATGTTTGTTTCTTAAAGTTTATTTGGAACGCTGCTCTATTAAAATACAGCTAGATCATAACTCTTTGAATTGCTTTACTTATCTTGAGAAGTACCGTAAAGGAGGCATTTATACTCGCAATTTGTATTTATATGCCAAACTCTATAATCTCTGATCTAAACTACCATCGCTAATCTTCCATAGATACATAGCTAACAGATATTTATATATACCCACACAAGCCGTTTATAACTCAAAATATATGGCAACACAATCTGAGATCTAAATAGCCAGATATAACTCGGTCGCCCGGATCTCTGCCGCATTTCCATTGCGTGTACACACTGTTTAATTAAGGTCGTTTTGCGCTTTTTCACATCGCTTTAAAGCGATTTATCTCCTCTTTGAGTTCACGCTAGTTGCCTTAAGCTGATACGAGAATAAACGTTTTGATGACCGCTCTCTTGTGTAAGCGCTTTACGCTGCGAAACGCTAGAGATGTATTTGATTTAAAATTGGTTTATAAAACTATCAGTCCTACATTCTCTTTTGTATTTACCCTGTCATTTGACAATAAACAGACCATTTAGTATTAAAAAGTGGAAGAAATACAATATTATTTTCGTACATAGAAAATAACAGACTTCAAAGGTTTAGAGAGTGTAGATACTTAAGTGCCATATATTTCCATTTATTTTTATTTAAAAAACAAACCATTAACCGGATTTTTCAAAAAAGTTCTATTAACTAAGACTTAAAAACATCGGGTACTTACAATTTTATTATACAGCACAGATAGACAGATAATATATTGCGGAGTAGACCAATACGAGTTCTTTAAAAGTGAAGTAACAGCCTATTTTTTAAATTATCCCACTGCTGACCACTGCTGAGGGTATAGGGCATAGTCCACCACGTGGCCCAAGTGCGGATTTGCGGACTTCACATATCTTAGAAATCATTTTTTATAGATACGCAGGTTTCCTCACGATGTTTTCCTCCACCGAAGACGTGGCAATTCAGCACTTAAAATTGCAATTTGAAGTTTGACAATTTCATTGGTGCCGGCACCGGAGATCGGACCCAGGTTCACCTCGAGTAAACATAATTGAAGGCGAGCGCTCAGACACTAAGCTACCACGGGTTCTTTATATAAACAATTTTTGTGTATGTCTAATGTAAGTGTTATAAATTCTAATTAAGCAAACCAAAATCCGTATGCTAAGGCTTCCGTCCGCCATGACCAATTCTTCTCAGTTTTGAGTTTACCAACTGCCCGATAGTTATCATAAGACATTAACATGAACCAACGGACCGCGACAAGAGGCGGTTCTTGTGAACAACAGAGTATTTTCTACATATATATACGGAAATTATATACTTCTCACACAACAATTACACGGTTGTTAAATTCCCTGATTTCGTATAAATAAGCATGAAGGATGTTGCCATACTTTGTGTGCATACAGCAACCAAGTGATGTTTCTTGTTAATAAAAGAGTTCAAAGAGAATTTTCTGTTTGTACGATCGCGTTGCCGGTAATTTTACTTTATTAAGTACTAACTGCTTAAGTTTTTAGGATAATGTATTCATACAAGTTTATTTTCACAGAAAATTATAAAAATCGACTTCAGACTCCTTAAACGTACACTTTCGAAACATATTTTGTACGTTATTTAGATTTTAAATAGAAACTACTAATGCGACCATTGTCAAAGTGTACTCTCAGATAAAGAATTTACAAAACCGGTTAAAAATTACATATAGTAATGAGCATAACACAAGAGACTCTTCTATTGCTAGTTCCAAACCGGTGAGAGATTTTCTTGAAAATCTTCCACTAAATCGGATAAAAACTGTGACTTAGAAATATTGGACCTTATCCGTCGAGACTTAAGAAGCAGAAAATAAATTTTGATTCATACTTTGACTTTAAGAAGGTTGTACGAGCTGTTGTATCGGAATTATTCTAGATTACATTGTTTCACTCATAAAATTTTTACCCTGACTTTGAAAACGTTCAGCTTTCGCATTTGGATAAAAAGTAAGTAATATTATTTCTAAGACTTACGCGAATATTTGACATTTTAATTAAAAAACTTTGCGTTGCTTAAATTAAAAAATTAAAAGTAAGTAATAGTCTATTTTTACGTTGTCTCACTGCTGGCTGAGGGCCTCCTCTAGATTGAGGGTATAAAGCATAGTCCACCACGCGACCCCAGTGTATATTACCCTCATGAACTTCACATATATTACCCTCATGATGTTTCACTTTACCGCAGAATCCGTGGTAAATCAGCACATACAATTCCAATTCCAAAATTAACAAGTCATTGGAGTCTGCGCCGGGGTTTAAACTCGAGCTAACAGAGTTAAAGGCCAGGACACTGAGCTACCACGGTTTTCTACTCGTTATGGTGATCCCTAACGAGACTTCTCGGACGCCATCCTGAGGTTGAGGAGAAATTTTGTATATTAGCCGTAGTTTTTCATACATTTAAGGTCGCATTTTGATTAGCTCGCGTGCAATTCCCCGATACTAAGACCACATAAATGTCTCGTCAATGATCACTATTACGTGTTTGGTTATGAATAACTCAGTCGTCCTAACGCGCGAGGAATCCATTCGCGGGAGTGGACGATCGGAACGCGGGAAACGCGGCCATCACTAATCGAGCGAATGGACCCGCGTTCCATTTTCGAATTGTCGCTGCTCATTCGCAGCACCCGACGCGCTGTCAGGCGCACCCCGCTGGCACAGTAATCGATTTGTGTCCGACACTATTTCATCGATAAGGAAAAGTGACTTTATTTCGATTCTAAAAAACTTCGATCGTAATGTCCGTGTGATTTGAATATAGTTTACTCGATTGATATTCCAAACGTATATTTTTTTATCTGTTTACTCCTTTTTGTATTTTTTAAAAATAAAATAATATTAATCAGCAACATAAATTTTTAATTATACTTAAATTATTAAGTTGCTTATTATAAAACTTTAAATTATTAAGTTGCTTGTTGACGAATAATATAAATATTTTGAATTATCTATTATCTTATTTATAATTACGTTTTATTATAAACACATTTGCTAGCTTTTGGCTTTTTATTTGAATTAAATGTTCCGTAATGAAGGGACAGTAACTAAAATTAGACTAATAATACATACCGTAAATGATTGGACAATAAAGCCACGTACTAAAGTAACACAGCGCCATACAAATGCATTTAAATCGCGAAGATCGCAACCACTTAAAATTTTTGCATCAATAACATAGAACATTCTCGAACGAGGCGAAAAAAGCTCACGACGCGTCCAACAAGATGACTTTATGCCGAGTATGCGGATCGAAATAGGAGCGGTTACCTCTGGTCTGATTGGGTTCCAGGAATCGTGTAAACGGGCACGCGCTTCAAAAGCTGATAGCCAGGCAAGATGGCTGACTTTTTGTATCGCAAGGTGTCACGACGTCCTAACAGGTCTGAAAAAACTATCATCTAAAGTTGCTGTAATGTTACAGGTTTAAGAGTGTGTACGCGCCTTAGCTTGGGTATTACCACACAAAGATTTGAATACCTACTAAAACTTTGACTCCAAATTAGACCAGAATTAACGCAAAGAATTACTATAACTCCGAAATAAAAGTTAGAACGTACTACAATAGTTTGTATTTATGTCTAATAATAACTTATAATTGGATAAAATAATTTCAATTATTACCCATTTATAGCAAAAGGCAGGGGCGGTCTCAGATAAATTTTGCGAACAATCTCCAACCAGTTACTTAGTAGAAAAATCAAAGGAGCCCATTCAAATAGAAATGTGAAGTGTTTGAAATTAGTTTTAAAACAGTTAACTATAAAAAATCACCATAAACGAGATTTCATTTTGAACTCGATTTTGAAATGCAGTTAAAATATCTGATTAAAAGTATGTATTTTTTTTTATTTAATGTAGTGCAGCAACAACGACCAGCAAAAAACCGAATCAGAATTTTCACGGACTACATTAGACAGGTTCTTAACTCTTAGCCGATAAATACGATTATAGGTATCAAAGACGCAGACGTCTTATAAAAACGTTGCTTCTAAAATTTTCACGGATTACTACAATTTTCTTTTTGTTCGACAAATGAATGTATTTAGGCGTTCCTTTTTTGTTTTATTTACAGTTTTTACTGTATATAAGCGATGGTAGGTTAGCGTCGGCTTGAATTATCTCCCAAATACGAAATATTAGCATTTTAATTTGCACGTTATTTTAAAAAACAAGGTAATTTTTTATTTTAGGCCTTTTTATACTATCGTCAATCAATTGACAACTTCATTTTTTCTTCTTTCCTTGATCACATTTACAAATGCTATCATCTAAATTGCGTTTAGCTTGGCCTACAAATTTCACATGAAATTTCGGTAGCTGTTTTTCACCGTTTCACCAGCATTGTTAACTCAAGTGAAAAAGAATTACTGAATGGATATACGTTTGCCAATATCATCTACGTTTATAAACATACTCGTGTATGGAACGTAAACAGGCAGTTTGTTTCAACAACCCCTTAGAATAAACGACCTCTCCATCCAAGCCCACTAATAGACATAAACCTATTACCATGTACTGTGTTAAATCGAATCAATTCGGTGCAAAGGCTGTCCCGAATTACAGTTATGACTTGCCTGGGCGTGTCCCGGACCCCGGTTCGTTTGCCGAGCCATTTGGCGCCCGGAATGCGGTGTCATCAGACGGCGACCGACCGTGTAATGGAGTACGCCCCTGCGACACCCCCACCCTGCTAACGAATTTTCACGAGCATCCCCGGACAAGACAGAAATTTCACCCGATAATACGAAATAGTCAGAAATGTCTATGGCTTGGAAGTTAACTTGGTATTCGTTACGGAAAAGACTAATAGTCAAGACACAAGTTTATTTTCAAAGAAAATTACATTGACTTCTAACGCCTTAAAAGTATTCTTTCAAAACATATCTTCTCGGTTATTTTGATTTTAAATACAAACTACTAGTCCGATTTTTATAAAAAATTTATATCAGAAAAAAAATGTTTTCAAATCAGTTCATTAGCTGCGGAGATATATAACGACGAACGAACACTCCTAAATTTTGTTATTTTTTATGAAAACTTTACTTTACCCTTAAAAAAGAACTTTTTTATCACATAAAAAAAGAATTTTTCAAATCGATTCATAAATAACGGAGATACGCGCAAAAATACATGAAATCAATTTTGTTATTTTGATTTACAATAAAAACTGTTAAACCTGTTTTTCTTGATAATTTGATAGGACCATTCGGGAAAAAAACTATAATATGAAAAGAGAATTTTTAAATGCAGGTACATAAAAAAACAAACATTTGAATTGAGAACCTTGCTCCTTTTTTGAAGTCGGTTAAAGTGAAATTACATTAGTACACTCGATAGAACTAATAGTTAAAACAGGCAGAATAATGGATACGACTTGCAAATTACTTGTAGACATTCTAACAGAGAAAATATAAATAGTCAGACAATGTCTATGACGTACAAAATGGTCAGTAGGTGTTAGTATTCGTCAGGGAACAGACTAATACGTGACTCATCTAACCCCGATAGGGATTTAAAAAAATAAAATGCCTATTTTTATATGGCAACCTTGGCCTACAAATTTCACGTAAGATTTTAAGCGAATGGCAAAATACCAAGTAGCATCAAATTCAAACATTTAATTTGGAGACTACATTTATTATATTAAGTCCTGCAGAAGTCCTTTTCGTAAAGTAAACCCTGGTTTTGAAAATATCTGAGAAAATCGAAAAATTGATTCATAGAAATTAGTTTCTATTGCAGTCTACGCCTCTGTGACAGATTATGCAAACGTCATTTAGGTAAAGCAAAATCCATACTTTTACACTTTAAATTATATTCCTACAAATAGTTGTTTCGGATCTGGGTCTTTGTGGGATTTATGTTTGTAAAACGCCCTTGTAACACAAGACCTTGGTCTTATAATTAGGGCAGCGTTTTTTT
>JAOCPS010781073.1:0-10260 GCA_025505425.1 Graphium colonna
TTCATTAGAAGGCAGACTTCTTGGCTGCTGTTGGAAGTCAAGAATCTTTATTTAATATAAAAGTTATGTACCTTTTTTTATTTTCCCTGACTGACCTTCTTAGAAGAGTCCAAGTAAGAGACTAAGACATATAGAAAATATGTCCTAGTCTCTTACTTGGACTCTTTTTTGCTAACATTATTTCATTATGCAACAAATATTTGAGCTATTTTGCTGAAATTGCAACTGAAATATGAAATTGAAATGAAAAAAAAAACTCAAAGTCAAACTTTTGAATGACGAAATATAATGAAAAAATTAAAAATTTCTACATATTAAAAATATACAAAAATGTAGAATGGAATATAGAGACTAATTTATAGAATTTCTAGTTCTATTTATTAACATATTTAATACAAATTTTCCATTACATTTAACATAAATAGACATATAATGATCATGACTATTAAATAATAATGTAATCTTTGAAGATATTGTACAAGGATGAGATATACTATTGTTTTTGATGTAAACTTCATTTGTCCTTGTTTATGCCTCTTTTAGAAGTAAAAAAAATATTATTTTCTTTTATTTCTAGTTTTCTGTTTTAAGACAAGATTTCTCTTTCTCTCTTTTCAGCAAAATCATAGTTTAAAGATAGCTATGGTCCTGATGTTTTCATTTTATCAAATACAGCTTACTAATTAATTCTTAGTTTTATTATTTCTTTTACTAATGTCATTGGACTTCATATCAAGTGATAAACAATGATAACAGATTGTTATAGATAATTTTTGTATGTGTGTGCACAGTTAACATGATAATTATTTTCAAAGTAGTATAACCCAAATTGAAAAATATTAGTGTTTTTTAAAAAAAAATTGTCATAATTTTAAAGATTAATTTTAAATTAAACTAAGAATTTAAATTATTAAAACATTTTTTAATAATTTATTGTGCTTTACCCTCTCTCCCTTTGTTTTTTAAATGAAATGTTAATGCATAGATTTGTTATTACAAAAATAATTTTATGGCAGAATATCAATATAGAAATATCAAATGTTTTATAACATCATCATCATATGTTTATACTGTAATAACAAGAACATTTTCCTATGTAATATAAGACTAGAATAAGTGACTACTCACATGGATTTTATAGGCTTTTTAGCTTGAACAAGTTGTACATAGTAGAACATCCTGACATAATAAAATTATGGTTTTATATTTTTTTATTGTTAAGATGATTAACAAGCAGATACTGATGTAAAGCAATCCAGTCGCCCATGGACACACACAATTGCCAGCCTGGAAATTTGGTTAAAATAGGTTTATTGGATAGGATAGGTCAGGAATAAAATAATTATAACATACCCAAGAAAGTCGTGAATATTTAATTTTATGCTGACTTTGTGAAGAGCGGTGATGCTTCCCTGGGTGAGCATTGCCATAGAAGTGCACCAAGAGCTTTATGAAAGATGTTATGCTTAACCACCTCAAAAATCATTTTAAATTCTTGTAACACTGATAAAAATAGCCATTGATTTTTATTTATGAGAAAATAAGTTATGTTACTAACTTCACTGTATGAAGCATATATAAAATGGTCCACCATTTAAAGTTCATATTCTTACTGTATTTATATAAAAAACTTAATGAAATCTTATCTTTATAAAAATGATATAAAAACTGAATTGGTGTTGTGAAATTTTCATTTCATTCAATGTTCTTGTCATGGTTTAGGCGATTTTTCTGTCTACCTTCCAATATTTCTGTTCAACATAAAAAAAACTTCAATTTACTTTCTGAGATTAAATCATTATGTACATCATTCAAATAAATTCAACATAATTAAGTCTATTATTTTAATTATTTATATTTCTTTTAAGAACATTAGATTTCACCTTGATAACTTACAATTTAATTGAAGAAAACTTTTGTTTGGAATAAAGAGTTGACACAAAAAGAATGGTCTAGTAAATGGTAGGCAGGTCTCATTATGTAAGAACATTATGAAATAAGGTTCAAAATGAAATTCACAGGTTAAATATAATTATAGTTTATTTATTATTTTTTAGAAAGGTTGTTTGGACCCTATAGTTTATTTATTATTTTGTAGAAAGGTTGTTTGGATGTGGGAATATAAAAACACAACAAAATGATGATGATGATGTCTTTCTAGAAAAGTGTTATAAAATCAAATTTAATTGGCCGAGTGTTAATATCACTAACCATCAAGCAACACCCGAAGGGTTGCATTTGCAACTGTTATCATGGTTGGACATAAAATCATACTATTGGCTCTTGCTTTAATTATCATAGAGGTATTGGTAACAACTATGTATTTGAAATAAGAACTTCAAGTTCTCTATTAGAAAGGGCATGAAAGGCAAAATTAGGTCTTGTACCAGATTTGGAATGGTAGAGTGATGAGATAACAATCTATCTAGATGAGCATTTCATGCAATTAAAGCATTCTTAAACCTACTCTTGGGTTGCAAGTCCAAGGCACAGTGTCCTATCTCCTCTCTGCCATGCAATGGGCCAGACATTAGCCATTCATTAGAATCCATGTAATGCTGTGTTTGTTTGTCTCTAACAAAAAAATATGATCATTTTGCTGCATAGCATAGTTGTTTGTTTTTTTTTTGTATCATATTCAAAATTTGACACTTTAAAAATATCATACCACTAGGTGACTCTTCAAAAGTCATCCTATCCTTATAAATAACAGGTGTTATGTTTATCTTTTAGTAATAGGTTATTTTATCAGCTATGTTATATGACTCCAGTCATCAATCATTGCAAAATAAAGTCACCTTGTTTGTAAAGCTGTCTAGTGGCTATCCCTACACATCCTAAATTTTTTTTTCCTTTTCCATTCTACCCTCTTACCTATTTTATCCAGAGTTGACTTCTTATGTTTGTTACTTCAAAACTTCGTCATTTAAAAAACCAATTTACAAATTCTTTTCATTTTATGAAAAGATATACTTACAGATAGGTCACATTAAACTTTCATTAAAATTGGTTTAGTCATATTTTTTGTATACATACCTGAAAAGTATATTATTAAGCTTCTAAGGAATTTGAAGACTAAATGAAAATAATACTTGCAATCACTAAAGGTCAGTTTGAGGGTTTGTTTATATACCAACTTTTATCTAAACATAATTATTCTAACAACACAACAAAACGACTTCAAATGCCTTAGATATAAACATTCATGAAACAATTTTTTCAATTACTTTGATTTAAAAAAAGAAACTGTTGGACCGATTTTTATGAAGATTATACAAGATGCTTGGAGAGTCACCTTCAATATTTAAGGGTAAGCACTTGATGTTCGATTGCTGTCATATTTATGTAATAAAATTAGGGGCATAGTTGTAGGCGAAATTTTCCAATAAATATATGGAGTATGGTGCAATGCCTACTCCGCTGAACACGCTGCAAGTCATAGTCCTCCCAGCCAATCCGGTCACGCCGTGTCTGCTAGGGTGAACATAATTTATATAATATTTATAAATTTAGGTTACTCTGTGGTATATCAATTTTTATTTTTATTAATATTTTAATTTTTTATATATGATCCCTACATATAACGTCCTTGAATATTGAATGTGACTCAACCAGTCACCCTGTATAGGACCACATAATAACTATATACTTTTGAATGAAAAAAAAAAGAATTTTGAAAACCGGACCGAAACAATTTTCAACTTGCGGTAAAATCATCATAAATAAATACAAAAAAATAACATATAGTCGAATTGAGAACCTCTTCCTTTTTTGAAGACGGTTGAAAAAAAAACTTCAAGGTCGTCTGATTTGCCATATGATATTCAAAGTCAGATTCCATCAACTTTTGCCAATATGCTTTTAGAGTACTCATAGTTCGTGACTAACGTACGAATAGAGAAGTGTAAACTTTTTGCGTGATGCAGCCATTATGTAGGTAAACGGAGTGGATAATGTTTGCTTTTTTGGATCGATTATATCTTCGGCCAGGTTTGTTTTTCATTTTTCGCAATGTTTATGGTTAGGTTAGCTATATAGCAGTGCTTTAATATCTATGAATCAATATACAGGTGACTGGTTAATTCCCTTCAATATCCGAGGATGTTGTATGTGGGGATTGTATATAAAGAATAAATGTGACCACTAGAGTAAACGTAATCGAAAGTTGAGTAATTATTTACGGAAGCCATGGGCGTCTTAGCCGACACGGCGTGCGCGGCCGCATTTTCGGGTCAATGAACTGCGCCAGCTGCCCATTTGTTCGCTGTCGGCATCGTATCCCCGCTTCATCTATTTATTTGAGAATTTGGTGGAAAACTATGTCCCTAACTTTATTACATAAATATGATTACAATTGCGTACCGAGTGTTCTCCTTCAATATAATTGGCGATTCACCAATCAACCTGTATAAATGAGAAATTCGTGTTAATTTTGAAGAATGTTGTGGTTTTGTGATATGCCACAATTTTACACACACACAGACTTTATAAAAGGAGATTCTCAGTTCGGATTTTTCTATCTTTTAGGTATGTTCCCGCGTATATCCGACATTTATGAACTGATTTTAAATATCCTTTTTTATCTGAAAAGATATTCTTCTGAAATGGAAAAAAAACATGCTCCCGAAAAACACTTTTAAAACGTTTGAAGTCTGTTTTTGTATTTTTCTATTAAAATAAACTTGTGCAGGGGGTAAATGCGAAAACAGCTTATCTCTACAAATATATTTTTTAATGGATAGGAAGACAAACAAGCAGACGGTTCACCTAATGGTAAGCGATCCCGTCGCCCATTGACACACGACATCCAGAGAGTTGTGAGTGTGTTGTCAACGTAGGAAATTGTATAGAATAGGTTTGTTAGATAGGATGAGGTTGAGATTTAGCATTTGGAAAGGAAAACTGCGGTAGACATGGCCATCCCGCACCCCCAAAAGTCATGCATACTATATTTTATGCCGACTTTATACTTATTATATTACACATAGGCTTTTGGACCATTCTGGTTTAATGCGGTATAAATATGATGGCCGATTGCCGAAGATCAGCCCTGGTTTCGATTCCGACAAAACAGAGAGTGCATCTGTGTCTATTTATACGCTTGTGCACTTTGATATTTCCTGCGCAGTTGGCTGATGCCAAAGTAATTTGGTCAGGAGAGTTTTTGCGATTGACAAGGGAAAGAAGTGAGTGGAAAACCTCAAAAGCAGACCTTTTCAACTTCAACTTCATTAAAGCGAACTTCATATCGTTTCAGCTTTGTGTGCATATTAATATTTTACAAATTTGTACCCGACTGACATAAATGATGATTTGTTTTGAGGTGGTATTGCATCGCATCTTTTATTCAATTCTACGGCTGTGCTCGTCCGGGGAACTACTTCAGGTGAACCATCTGCTCGTTGGCATCCTTTCCATGTAAAGAAAATAATTTCCGTTCTTGTTTAGAACATTGAATTTCCAGCAATTATCTCACTTGAAATACGATGAACGTATTTATGAAAATATTTAGTTTTGTAACGATATGCCTCTTATCGACACAACAGTCGTGTCACAGGATACTATAGTGGACCGATAACTTGTTTGTTACTCTGGAATATGATAGCTGCCTAAACATTTTGTTCAAAAATCATCCATTACATAATTTATTTATTTACTAGGTCCATGCGGTTTTACCCCCGTAGTTTTAAGAGAGTAGACTTATTAACTCCTACAGAAGTTCGTTTCGTAAAGAAAACCCGGGTTTCGGAGGTATTTGATAAAATCGAAAAATCGATTCTTCAACAATAGTTTCTGTTGCATTGTACATCTCTATGACAGATTGTGTAAACGTCATGTTTGTAAAGCAAATTACAAATTTTCATACTTTAAATTTCCCGTTCAAAAATCAAATCCATGGTTGTAAAACATTGTTGTAAAAAATAATGGAAATCATTACTATATAATTTTGATCTTGATGAATGAGACTTTTTGGTACCGCTTTTAGGCATTGCCCTTTTCCCCGTTTCTGTAACATTTTTCACTGATGCTCCTCCCCTAATTGTCATAGCGATGTTCAAAAGCTTTAAGCATTCCTCGATAAATGGGCTATCGAACAATAAATGATTTTCTCAGTTCGTACCACAAGTTCTGAGATTAGCGCGTTAAAACAAACTGATTAGCTTTATAATATTAGTATAGATTTAAAGGGCTTTGTCACTAAGGAACCACATCGCCCTGTGATAGCAAAAAATTGTACATTTTTTTATTTAATTTAAGACAAAGTTGGCTAACCTGAACATTATAGCTGCATCAGACATTGGATATGACAGGATGACGTCAAGATGGTCATCATCAATACATAATGTTTTAAACTTAAAATAGATAATTGAGGGTTGCACTGTATCGCTAAATTACATTTGAATTGAATTTTAAATGAAATTTACGTTCAAGTCTTGTCAACGCCTTGCATAACGTTGAATCTGTCAAGTGAACTGTCAAAATTTGACACCCAATATCGATTCTTTATTTAAACATAACTTAAATTTGTTAAGGTCATATTTAAAATAAATTCCGTGCAGGACACTCAAAATTATGTTTTTAAATACACTTAAACAAAACGTGTAAATGTACCCTACATCATAACAGTAAAAAGACGAAAGTATTTGATGTATCCTTTTTGCTTTTCATATGTATCGAAATGAAATACATTATTTACAGAAGAATCGAAATGTTCATCTTAATATGCTAGTGTTTGTTGCTGTGATTGTAAAGTTAATTGTAAAGTGTTTGTAGATTTTTCTGCAGGATTGAGATGTCTTGATGGTCAAAAATAATTTTTGTATGTAAGTTACATCACTGTCACCTGCGAGTGAGCACTGGTGATTACCCGATTGCCTGAAAAGAAAGTCATTCCTTCGCTTGATTTCTCTGCGGTCTGATATCCACCAGAGAGTGCACCTGTGTTTGCGCGTTTACTTATGCACTATAATATCTCCTGCGTAGTTGGCTGATCTCGGAGTAGATTGGTCGCCATGGTCACATTTCGGTCAGGAGGACTTTACATCACTGCGAAATTTTATAAAAATTCGTTTTTCTCTATAGCAACGGTAGCTCAATGGCCTGGCGCTCGCCTTTAATTCAGTGTACTCGAGGCGAACCTGAGTTCGATCCCCAATGCTAATACCAATGAAATTGTTAATTTCAAAATTGCAATTTTAAATCCTGGTTTATCCCCGTGCTCGGCGGTGAAGGAAAACATCCTTAGGAAATGTGTATATCTGAGAAAAAATAAAAAATATTTCTGTGATATGTGAGGTTTGCTAATCCGCACTTGGGCATCGTGGTGGACTGCCTAGCAATGGATCGATTTGAAATAGTAGACCTTACAGTAGTTTTAGGGGAAACATACATCTATCTATTTTCATAACGAATGTAAACAATTCGTTTTTAACTGACTTCAAAATAGGAGTAAGGTTTGAACCTAACTCCTATTTTGAAGTCGGTTAGAGCTCGTTGTATATCTATTTTGAAGTCGGTTAGAGTCGTGTATTAAGAATTCTGAAATTCGAATGTTTTTTTATGTATGTTCGCGCATACCTTCGTCATTTATAAACCGATTTTGAAAATCCTTTTCGTTATCTTATAGGGTATTCTTCCGGAATGTTCCTATAACATTTTCAGAAAAATCCGATTAGTCCTTTGTTTTTAAAATTATAATAACGCAGAAGATAAATAAGAAATAGTTCGAAATGCAGTAGGCAAAACCGCGGGTCGGGGCAAGTTGCATTAAATGGAATTCCAGTACGATACGCAATCGAATGGTAGAATTCGTATTAACATTACCGGTTAGTAACTAACCGTCAACTCGACCCGACACTCGAGTTAATGACAAAGTCCCATAAAGCTCGCACTTGTAGCTTGTTGCGGCAATTAATGCACATAACTATTTATTACTCATCGGTCTGACAACGCTGCCTTAAATAGATATGTCTGTGTGTGCAAACATATATATAGATGGCAAATATTGTCAACATGTCGCTCAAATTTTCTTGTTATAGAATTTGGTGTCAGCTGATTGGTTGCCTAGAAGTTGGGATGTCGAATGGGGTGTCTGTTGTCAAGTAACAGGTTTTTTTTCTGAGAGAAATGTGTGAATCATCCATGGGCTTATATGGATAGGTGGGCTGTGCCCGCCGCCTGATGGTCTAGTGCTTTTCCCAGGATAGCCTAGTGGCCACCCCAGGATAGCCTAGTGGCCACCCTACGATGGTCTAGTGCCCTGATACAAAGACGGTTGTGAGGGAAATAAAGAGAAAAATAGGTGGCCATACGATATATTCATATAAAAATATTGATTAAAATATGGAAGATGGTGGCAGAAGGGTGAAAAATATTTTTCAACCCTACCAAAAATATTTTTACCTACCAATCATACAAATCAGCTGAGCCGTTTCGGAGGAGTGCCACCACAAAGACAGTGACACGAGAAGTTTTATATATTAGACAAGCTAGCCGCAGCTGTTTCATTCGGTGTAAAGTTTCCCCGTTTTTGCAACATTTTTCACTGATGCTCCGCACCTATTGGTCATAGCGCGATGTCTATTTCGGAGCACGAGTTCCTAAGATTAGCGTGTTCAACCAAGCAAACAAATTCTACAGCTTTATAATATTAGAAGTAAATGAGGGGTGGTTTATCTTATGGCATGTGATTGCTGCTATTCATTTTATGCAAAACTGATATTTTTTTCGTGCAAAAATATTTTACGGGTACTAAGTATTCTAAGTACTTCGTACTACTCGCTTGCGGGGTGGGTATGTATGGGATTACATGGAAACATCGCTTCATTTGCTAAAATCTTTAATTGATATCTTTTATCCCAGTGGACGGTGATCTATTCTTGGCCACAACCAAAATGCTATTTTTTTTTATGGAAAGGAAGACAAACGAGCAGACGATTTAGCTGATGGTAAGCGATCCCGTCGCCCATAGATACACGCTACATTCGGAGAGTGCGCTGTCAACCTGGGAAATTGCATAGAATGGGTTTATAGGATGGGTCGGGCATAAGGATTTGGAGAGAAAAGGAATGGGAAAAAAGAAGGGTAGACGAGAGAGTAGAAGAGATAAATATTCGTAAAACACCCTTGTAACTCGAGACTTAAATTCTTACAATAATGGCAATGTTTTCGAAAAAAAGAGATGAAAGGTGCGTTTCTACGGCCGCGTTCGCCCGAGGAATTATCACCGCTCTTTATAAAGTCGGCATAAAATATAATATGCATGACTTTTGCGGATGCCGGATGGCCATGTCTACCCTTTTCTTTTCCCACTCCTTTCTCCTCTAAATCCTTAATCCCGACCTCATCCTGTTCAATAAACGTACTCTATTCAATTTCCTAGGACACGCACTCGCGACGCTCCGGATGTTCCGTGTGTCTACGAGCGACGGGATCGCTTACCATCAGGTGAATCGTCTGCTCGTTTGTCTTCCTTTCCATAAAAAAAAAAATTGTATGAGGGCATGGCTTTTGTGTATATCTGATATGAGGTAAATAATGCAAATCGTTTGGGTTAACCGGCCTGATGAACTCGTGTATTCATGAATTCTTTTAATATATAGATTTTTTGCTTTACAGTTAAACTGACCTAGCTTAACCGTTTATCTATTGTGATAGCATTATGTGTTAGTCTGTAAATCGATAACTACCAGAGCACTGTGCCTAATCGCGGTCAACCATTGGGTAGGATTTCAACGAATCGATCCGCGGCCGCGCGTCACACTGGCGGCTCTCGAATATCTGGCAACGACCCGCCATATGTTTCCAAGTCGAACGGCTCTCTGGCCGTCGGTGTGTTTGCAGCTGATAACCGAGACGGTTTCCTGCTATACAATAAGCTACAATTTGTGGTTATGTTAATGATGTTTTTACCAGGCTACAAAATGTTTTAGTTTTCCACAGACTTCAAAAATCAATTCACTCTCAATTCGACTGTATCTTTTTAGGGTTCCGTAGTCCACTATGAACCCCTATAGTTTTGTCATGTCTGTCCGTCTGTCCGTCCGCGTTTATACTCTGCCGTTTCTGCACCGATTGTCACGATTTTGTTTTAATTATGTAAAAATATTTTTTTTACCCCTCCCATACAACGAAAAAAAATCTTTGACTTGCCCCTTTGTGTGGGTTTTCTTTGGAAAGGTCTCTTAACCGTTTGAGTGCGGCGAAGCGCTATCGCGCTTCGCTTGTTATATGCTAAAAATGCGGAGGAGCGCGATCGCG
>JAOCPS010781184.1:0-10260 GCA_025505425.1 Graphium colonna
GTTTTATTATTATTCTATCTATTTTATTATTATTTTTAAAATATTATTGCTTTATAAGTCAACTATTGTTTATTATTGAAATTTTTGTTTTTGTATTGTTTTTTCCGTTGTTTATTTGGGGCAAATAAAGATGTTTTATTATATTATTTTATATTATTATTATGGTCGGTTTTTGTACCTTACTTGTACACTTTGTTTATTAGGTTTATGATGTGAATCGTCTTTAAGGTGCCTTGACAAAAATTAGGCAGCAACGGAGAAGGATAAAGAAGATATAAATAGAAGTTTTTCATTACATTAATATTTCGAAAACCATCAGTCTTGTAAAGATAAATATGAGTTTGTATTGTGTATTTAAGCTTATATATTTTAGCTTGCTGTTACGTAAGCCAAATAAGGATTTTGCTTTCGATTTGTTAATTTTTTATACGCATTTACTTTTGCTTGCATTTCCTTAACACATCCGTGTGTTTCACCACAATGTGCTTGATTTTATTTCAATTATATTGTGGGGGTTTTGTTCGTTATGCATATATTATTTTACATTAAAAATTGGACTTATTAACATCATTTTATGATTAAATTGATAATAATGGTCTAAGCCACAGTGGCGTAACATAATTTATAGGTCACATGGGTGCAGTAGAACGAAGAGCCGCCGGCCGGTATTAGTCTAATCCCTCAGTTCCTACCAGGCGCCCACAAAGATAAGGAGATACGCGTGACCGCAAACAAAGCGATAATAGCTACCTACGGCCGCTGTCGCCCTGGTACACGAAGGCGACGCGATTAGCATATCTCGGGACAGATCGCGCGACTAATCGTCAGACGTGTCGCAAGACTGAAAGACAGATAAGTCGTAGAGCTTTTATTCGATGTCCATGAATCACATTCGGTTTACGGTTTTCGACGGATCCATATCTATACTTATTTTGTAAAACTGAAGAGTTTGTTTGTTTGAACGCCGAATTAAACGCCGGCCGACTTGAAAAATTCTTCTAGTGTTGGATAGTCAATTTATCAAAGAAGGCTTTAGGGTATATAACCTCATGCTATGACCAATAGGAGCGGATTATTAAAGAAAAATGTTGCAAAAAAAATAAGTGAAATTTCCGTGTGTCTATGAAGTTTATCCATATATTATAAAGCGGAAGAGTGTATTTGTTTGAACGCGCTAATCTCTGGAAGTAATTATCCGAATTGAAAAATTGTTTTAGTCTTGGATATCCCATTCACCGGGGAAGGCTTTAGGCTATATAACATTACGCTGTGACCAATGGGAGCGGAGCGTTAATAATAAATGTTAGGCAGGCGAAACGCAAAGACCAGCTAGTGCTGTTATAAAATTACAGTTGCATTCAGATTGTCGGTTAACACAGCTGCGTAAGCTTCTTTGTTCGTCTCTATATAATAAATTGTTGTTTGTAAGTACCATAGATACTTATCCAGGTGGCCAATAAATGCTATACAAAGTCTGTAGTAGGTCAAAAGATTTGATCTGTTACCATAGATAATAAACAATCATACAAATTTATGTATACTGATATAGCACATGCGACAATGTTTGATGATTTGTTCTCCGATTAAACTGTTCACTTTTTCTTCAATAAGATTAACTAATCTTCGAAAAATATATTGGAAGAAAACTATCGGTTAATGGGGATGAAATAAATCTCATTTAGGCGCCCTATGGCACTATAGTTGTTTCTAATAACCATTTAATCGGGCTACAAGAGTAATCTATACAAAATTAATCCAACGAGATAATTGTTTCCTTTTTTTAAATTAAACAACTTTACTGATTTTATCGCGGTTTATTTTTAAATTTTATCACTCGACGTTTTGAACCCTTTACAGCGTTCATGGCCACGGTTAAGACTGAGGTGTTTGATGTCCTGGTGTCACTTGTTAATCCTGCATACCGTCAGTTTGAATATTAATTTTTAGTCCGATCTACGCATGGCCCGCAAACGTCGGATGATAAAATTTAAAAATAAACCGCGATAAAATCCGTAAAGTTGTTTACTTTAAAAATGTCCAATATACGCGTAAGTCTCAAAAAACATAATTGTTCTTGCTAGACTTATTCTCAAAGAATGGTTTAAACTACAGAGCATCACGCTATGACGACTAGGAGTCGAGCAGATATAGATAAGACGCATAGAACCACAAGAAAGAAGGTAGTGAAACATAAAATGCGTCTTTATCTATTTATTGATCTCTGGGTAATTCAACACCATGATCGAAATTCGGTTAGAGAGTATTATAAGTTTTATAAGAAATTGGTTAAAATACAGTTTCGTGTTGTGGATCTTTGAACATGTCTGTTGCTACTATGTAGAAGTGCAAGCCAATGGCGGTATAAACAAATAAAAAAGACGCATTGTGTACGTTACAAGGCACGTGCAAGTCGATAAACACGAGATGCAGTATGGCACGATATTGACCCTTTTAACAAATTGAACAACAGTTTGCACTAAAGCCTGAATATTAGGTTTAGAACTTTAAAGGTATACATACGCTTGGCCAAAGAACATATCGGTATTCTAATTCGCAAAATAGCTAACTCCATATTTGTCAAAAACGTGGAGTTAGCAAAGACGTGATTTGCAAAAATTTTAAATCTAACGTTATCAAAATTCTTTCAGCAATAGTTTTTCGAAGACCTGCTTGCTTTCTCCATGCAATGAACTTAATTCTTTTTTGTGTTTTGTTTAAAATTTAGTACAATTTTTATAGTTCCCTTGAGAAAATACTGAAATGGAGTTATCTGGTTTGCGAAATAAGGTATCGATAGTAAAAAATCTAAATAATACGATATTTGTAGAACTTGCCGTAATTAATTTTATCTTACACTATGTCCGTCCTTATTCCACGCAACAGACGAAGAAATGTATTTAACCTACCTCAAAAAATGTTAAAAAAGGTAGTTCTCATTTTTACGAGTGTTTATACAACATGGTGCGTATTAATTCGAAACTTTTTCAAAAATGTAACAATCTATTTGTATGGAGTTTTTATTCTTTGACTACACATTATTCTGTAAGGTTTTAATGTAAAATACATTGCAATATATATAAAAAAAACTGACCTTTTGACTAAATCAGTCAAAATTTGAGTTATTTATCGCTAAATTATTTTTTTAAATACTTAATGTAAGCATTTAGGTGTAAATTGTTTTCTTAAATAAACTTAAATCATCCCCGACTACACCTTTTACTTACGTTATTATTAATCCAAGCGCCAAATTACGAAATTCCTTCTGAATAGGCGCAAACAAACTGACCAACGAACACAAAGTAATTTGGACCATCTGGCAGTCGGTATCAAGGCAAGGGGTCCGAGGATCAAAGGGTACGTCACGGAGATCTGACAAGGAGAAAGCGAGTGGCCAAACTAATGGGTTACCTAACACCTACAGACATTTCGCAGAACATTTGCTCTATTTTTTTGCAACTCGTCGTTGAAAACAGGATAAATTTATTTAGCAAAAAGTCTTGAAGTGCATCAGTTATCTATAGATGACTAAAATCGTTTATAATCACGTCACTTGTTAGGAGATTTTCCCAATGTCATATAACAATTGTTGTTATACATAGTGTTCTAAAATAGTTCGTTCATATGATAAATAAATAACTTCGACTCAAATGGTCATAGATTATTAATTTTTTTTGTGTGCTATGAACCGATTTTGACAAGGTTTTTAATTGACAGGTTAAAAAAAATAATTTTGTTTAGTTATATCGTATTTAAGATATTTTGTAATATTTTTAATTGTTATTTTAAGTTTAAAGTCTGTGGAAGGATTAAATATAGGACTTTGGATAATAATGAACATGTATTCGTGATATTGTTATTAGATTATCGATTAGATAAAATTTTATATCTTTTATTAAAGATTTTCGTGCCCTTAATCACAATCGCAAAACGATTTTAAGTCATGTTTGTATCAAAAAAGGTGCAAAAAGTCTTATTTAATGACAATTTATATGTGTTGATAAAGAGATCAAAAACAATCCTTTTTTGTATTGCTACTGTTTTCTGCTGTACTATGTTTCTGTTTTCTTTGTGTTAATATCAAAAATGAACATAAGATTTTTTGAAACAGTCGTAAACACGTGTAAAAGTATATATTATATTTGTGCATTAAACATTATTATTTTCATGTGAATTTTCAGCTTAAAGCGGATATTTAATATAAAAATATATAATTTGAAAATAACTATATTTATTACATACTGGCTACTCATAATGATTTTACCCGCGTAAATATCCCGTTTTTAGAACATTTCCTATTAGTCATAAGGTGATATATATAGAGTAAGCAATTCGCGATAAATAGAATATTCAATACTAAAATAATTTTTTGATCTATAGCTTTTGAGATTAGCAAGTTCAAGCAAACAAACGAGCAATATATTCAGTTTTAAAATATTAGTATAGATATTAAGTAAAAAGTAAAGTAACAGCCTATTTTCAAATTGCCCCACAGCTGGGCAAAGGGCTCTTCTCGACAGAGGGTACAGGGCATAGTCCACCACGCGGGCCAAGTGCGGATTTGCAGACTTCACATATCCTAGAAATATAATTTCTTAGATATACAGGTTTCCTCACGATGTTTTCCATTACCGCAGAGCATGTGGTAAGTCAGCACTTAAAATTGCAATTAGAAAATTAACAATTTTATAGGTGCTGCCATCGGGGATCGAACTCAGGTTCGCCTCGAGTAAACAGTATTAAAGGCAAGCACCAAGAAACTGAGCTACCACAGCTATATAGATATTAAGTAAATGTAATAAATATAAATATTTCTAATCAATGGAAATAGATAGCAGGTTGGCGCAGTCCTTAAGGCATAGGCTGCGGCGTCGCAGGTCGTGGGTTCAATTCCCGCACGGAGCAAATATCGTACGACCTATAAATAGTTGTTTCGGATCTGGGTGTTTGTCTTTGTGCGATTTATGTTCGTAAAACGCCACTGTAACAATAAGGGCAGCGTTTAAAAAATCTAATGATAGTTATTATGCCTGTTTTGTTATTTTAAGACAGAATAAAAATACATTTGGTTCAAGAAGAGACCCAATAATTACAAATGGCTAAACCTTTTTGCCATCTGCTAAACACAAACACAGCAATAACGATTGTTTTTTCGTCTTGAAGCTTAATGATAATGTGGGTATGCAATTAGGAAGTTTTAGTGAAGTCATTAAGCTGTATACCAAGTTATACAGTATGTATTATAGAACAGTCATATAATATACAGGATGCCTGATGATTCACTTCCAATAATCAAGGCCGTAAATTGTTTTCTTATGTCTAAGGCGTTAGAAAAAAATCTGGAAGTTTAGTATCTTATACAGGATGATTAGTGAGTCATCTACGATGTTGAAGGAGAGCACTCGGCACTCAATTGTCATCATATTTATGTAATGAAATTAGAGGCATAGTTTAAGCTGACATTTTCCAATTAATGAAGTATTGCGGCACAGCGCGGTCCTACATAGCTGAGTCCACCGTAGGTCATCGACCTCCCCGCCACTCCGGCCACGCGGTGTCTATATTTATTTTTAAAATTACTTTTTTTCTTTATATATGATCCCCATATATAACGTCTTAAAGTATTGAAGGTGGCTCACCAGTCACTCTGTGTATGATCCAAATGAAGAATAAAAAGATAATTAAAAAGGGAATATTGGTTTACCACCGAGTAAACATAATCAAAAGTTAAATAATTAATGACGCAACTTATGTTCATATTAAAGGACACGGCGCGGGCGCTCTGGGGGTCGACAACCTATGTGGGGTGTACTGCCGATTAGCGCCGCGCCGAGTATCTACACTTCAGTTACCTATTAGAAAACTTGATCGAAAACTATGCCCCCAACTTGGTTAAATAAATATGTCGACATCGAGTACCGAGTGCTCTCATTTAATATCATTAGTGACTCACCAATCATACTGTATAATATAGTATAGTCATATAGTATACAGTATGTTCTGGATAAACACTGACTATTATAGTTTTAATGCCTACTTTCTTCATTTAGGTTCACTATCTCAAACATGACTAGGGAGGCAGTTAAAATAAGATCTTTTGCTCTTAAACGTTGTGCTACACTAGGCTAATGTGCGTCTTGTAATATTAAAAAAAAACTTTTTGGTGATATTTTGTTGCAATCAAGTTAGTTTGTATGTTTTTACGTTCTTATAAATTAAAAACAAGTTAAAACATGAGCTTTTTGTTTTTGGACTTTTTTATCATTAAACAATTTTAGTCTGGTAATAATTATGGTGATTTAACAGCTTAACTGCAATAAAAGAATTTCAACTGTGTTCACTTTCATATTTCATAATTGTTTATTCAATAGTATCTCTAAAAAAAATATTTCTAATAATTATTCAAAATTTATTTTACGATTTTACTCCCTGAATTAATTTTTTATTGTCAAACAAGAAGTGCTTTTCTAAATCAGTGTAATACTATTTTCTTATTTGTTTTCACACAACTGAAACATCGTTAAACCATTTTTTTTTATTTGAAGGGGAATTCACAACGATCCCGTGAAGTTTTCATCAAAATATTGTGTGTGGCAAGTGTGTCCCCCCGTTAACAGTTCACGTTATAAATGCTTTCGCTCGCCGACGGAAAGTAGCGACGTACGCAATAAAACCGCTGTTTCTTTAATTACCTCATGGCCGTAAACGAGCAGATTAATAACCGAACCGCGTCCGTCGAAATAACAGTTTTCCACGACGAGCTAGTCGACGGGAACTGAGTCGACGTGATGTAATGAAAGTCAATAAAAGCTTACGGGGATTCACACCAGAAAAAATTACAGGTAGAAGATTTAATTCTATCTGTAATCCTAAATTTCGTAAAAGTATGAAAATGTTACATATAGATAATTACGCAAAAAAAAATAGAGACGAAGAAATTTTTATCATATAGGAAGAGGCGCCACTCAAAACCTAACAAGTCAATTTAAAAAAGAAAGCGATAAATAAAAAAAAATGGAGTGGTCATTGGGTACAAGGGGTTTTAAAAATTAAGGATTAGGTATGAAAAAAGGTAAGAAAGTTTAGATACCTGGACGGCAGACCTACAACCCAGGCGTACTCTATTTTACGGTAATATTGTATATAAATGCTTTAAGAATGTTTTTTTTATGCAAATGAAGATATTCGAGAAAGCGGTTCACCTGATAGTAAGCGTCCCCGTCGCCCATCGACACACGCAACATCCGAAGAGTGGAAAGTGCGTTGTCAACCAGGGAAATTCGAAAAAACAGGTTAATTAGATAGGATTGGGTCGGGATTAAGGATTTGGAGGGGAAAGGAGTGGAAGAAGAAGAGGGTGGGCATGGCCATCCGGCGTTCCCGAAAGTCATGCATATATTATTTTATGCCGACTTTGCAAATGACGGTGGTACTTCACCGTCGGAGCACGCCCGTAGACGAGCAGCAAATGCTGTAAAAAGATGTTATGCTCTATCACCTCTGATGTAATCTTCTGTAAATGTATTTAAACTATTTTGTACCAATCTAAAGACATCTTTTCGACCGACTTCGGAAAAAGACGAAGGTTCTCAATTTGACTGTATTGTTTTGTATGTGTGTTAGCGATTTTCAAAATTAGATATAGTTACAAAGCTTAGTCAGAAGGTAGACTTTCACAGATTTTGCTGCACTTTTACGGCCGCGTTCGTTCGGGGAAGTACCACCGCCCAAGTATGCATGACTTTTGGGGATGCCGGTTGGCCATGTCTACCCTTTTCTTTTCCTACTCCTATCCTCTCTAAATCCTTAATCCCGATCCATCCTATCCAATAAAGTTATTGTATCCATTTTCCCAGGTTGAAAACGCACTCGCAACTCTCCGGATGTCGCGTGTGTCCATGGGCGACGGCGCTTCCTTTCTATAAAAAAAAAGTCCAATATAATTTTCATGAAAATCTTTTTCACGAACGTTTGCTTCTAAGGCGTTCGAAATCTGTTTTCTGTAGAAAATAATTATATCATGTTGTTTTTTATAGAAAGGCTGACAAACGAGCAAACGGTTCAACTGATGATAAGCGATCTCGTCGCCCATATACACACGTAAGATCCGAACCTGGGAAATTGGATATAATTTTAGCTTTATTGGATAGGATGAGGTTGGGATTAAGGATTTAGAGTAATTATATAATTCTCCATGTAGTAAAGTGTCATTTATATGTTCCATTACCACATCGAAATTAACTCCCTTTTACAGCTTTTAAATGATCAACTAACTGTGTTTAGCAATATGTAATGTGAATTTCATTAGGAATTCCTTGTTTATAACCATCAAAACTTTCTTAAGTTACGTTTGAATGTTACAACCTGATGCGAAGAAAATTTCCATCTACGGCAAAAGTAATTGTATAGATCTAATTACATAATTAATTTTTATTAACACATTGATTTATAATTATGTGCTTAGTGTTATTTTTGTTTCTTTAGAGGGAAAGACAAACGAGCAGGCGGTTCACCTGATGATAAGTGATCCCGTCGCCCATGGACGCACAACATTCGAAGAGTCGCATGAGCGTTGTCAACCTGGGAAATTGGATAAAACAGGCTTAGTGGATAGGACGGATCGGTAACATGTCAAGGATTAGGAGAAAGAAGAGGAAAGGATTGGTCATCCAGCAGCCCAGAAAGTCATGCACACTTTATTTGATATAGAACGGTGGTACTTCTCCAGGCGAACACGACCGTATAAGTGCAGCAAAGGTGTGAAAGAATATTATGCTCTACAGTGTCGGAAACTATAAAGAAAAAAGGGGCAAGGAGTAGTAGAGAAGAAAGAAGAAAAACCAAGGGTTACTTCAGTATTACCAGCAGGGAATTTATAGGTAGAGTATATCATCTTTTCAGTCTTTTCTGCACTTCTACGGCCGCGCTCGCCCGATGATGTTTCACCGCTCCTTATAAAGTCAGCATAAAATAAAATATACATGACTTTTTGCGATATCGAATGGCCATACTTTTTCTTTTCCCATTCCATAGGAGAGGATGGGGTCGGCGTTAAGGAAAAGGAGTGGGAAAAGAAATTACTTATTATATCCAATTTGCCAGGTTGACAACGCACTCGCGACTCTCCAGATGTTGCGAATGTCTATGAGCGACGGGATCGTTTACTATCAGGTAAACCGTCTGCTCATTTGTAATCCTTTCCATAAAAAAGCAGAGATCAGTATTAGAGGGTGAGTAGATTAGTAGCAGAGGCTTTTAAAACTTATCGATGTTCTAACAAACAAAGCACCGGTGCATTCAAGCCGAGTGGCCAGTGTGAACGGAGCATAAGTCCGCATTAAGCGTTAAGTTTATTCGTCGAGTAATCATAAAACTTGAGGAGTTATCTCTAAGCTTTGGCGAATGGCCGGCGAATTGAGGAAACGAAGCGCGGTGCGTAGATTGGCAAGTTTTACTTTTAATGGAGTGTTAACAAAAGCGTTAAAATATTTTACGTGTTAGTTTAATACGGACCTTATGAAGTCGGCATAAAATAAGCATGACTTTTGGGGATGCCGGATGGCCATGTCTACCCTTTTCTTTTCCCACTCCTGTCCCATCCAAATGCTTAATCCCGACCTCATCCTATTCAATAAACCTATTCTGTCCAATTTCCCAGGTTGAAAACGCACTCGCACTCCGTATGTTGCTTGTGCCCATGGGCGACGGAATCGCCTACCATCAGGTGAACCGTCTGCTCGTTTGTCTTCCTTTCCATAAAAATACAGTGGACACAAATATTTATTAGACCACTACGTTTAGTCATTTGATTTCATATAATATTAAAAGCCATTATAAAATATATATTAATTTTATAAAGCCTAACAGTTTGTTTAGCTGAATGGTAATTTTAGGAACTCCTGTTCCGAATTGTAAAATTCCGTTTTAGTGTTGCGTAGTCCATTTATCGAAGTAGGCTTTAGGTCAAGCTATGACCAATAGGAGTGGAGGGTCATCTTTGTTTCCAGGCAAGCGGGTCGTCAACCCGCATTGCCCCAACCCATCCCAGAAAGAGCAACACGAAGTTATTTTCCCCTCGCGGGATTCAAACCCACAACCTCCGGTTAAACTACCTCCGTTGAACTATCAAACAAAAGGTAAATCTTAAATTAAACAACTTTACGGATTTTATCGCGGTTTATTTTTGAAATTTTATCACCCGACGTTTCGAACCCTTTACAGCGTTCATGGTCACGGGTAGGACTGAGGTGTTTGATGTCCTGG